>JAQIVZ010002142.1:0-23632 GCA_034700945.1 Arrhopalites spinosus
GTCTCTAATACAACGCCAGGGTCTGGGGGTCGAAAATAAATAGAACGCCAGGCGGTGTAATAGAGATAATACGGTATAAATGTTCGAAAAGTTCAAGGATCTATTTACACGAAAAATAACATGAAATATAAGATATTTTGATCACTTTGCCATGTATAAAAGAGAGACAAAGGCAAGGTGAGGTCAGGCTAGGCACCAAGCCAGTAATTTGAAACCAATAACAATAATCTGACATTAGAAATTATGTGATGAGCACCATAAGACAAAGAGACGATTCTCTTTGTTGTATTAAAAAAAACACGTGTAGCGTGAATGGGATAAATACAAGTTCTATGACAGAAAAATAAATTGTAAATCTCAGCCTTGATAATTAGTACTAATTTAAAATTAATTATCTTGATTTGACACGAGACAAATTGAAAATGAAAAATATGTAATAAAAAGAAGAATATTATTGTTGACTTTACAATCTAAAGTCTATTAAATTCTATTTTTATAGGTTGAAATAAGAGAAGAGAATAAAAGTTTCAAGATAAAATTTTATACAATAGTCGACACAAGTTTATTACCACTAAATAATTTGACCTGCTGCTCATCAATCCATAATGACAAGTCAGTCATGTAATGTCGATGACGACGGGGTCGACTATCTTGGTCACTCTCGTCCTTTCTTGGTTGCTTTCCATTGTTCCCCCGTCGTCTCTTGCCCCTCTCACCATCTGATTCTTGTTTACAATTTCTACTACTACTATCAGTACAATTAGCGGTGCTATTATTATTATTCTTCTTGTTCCGATTATTATGACTGGAGACTGAAGAGGAAGTTTGTTGTTCACATTGAACCACGTGACTGATGAGGATGAGAGTGAACAAGACCAGGAGGAGAACATTTCCTGGTAGGGCCTGAAAACATGGTCAATATGAAAATGAGTCTAACAATTTTACAATAATTTGTAAATTACAATTTAATTGGACTTACCATATCCAAGTTCATATTGTTTTCCAACCCAGTCCCCCACGCACATATTTGAGCTCTCTCTCACTCTTGTCGTTTTTCTTATTTTAATATTTGCGATAATTTTTAATTTGCAATTAAATCACATCACTAATCATTCACAAAATTCAAATAAAATCCAGAAAAAACTGAGACACAGTCATCCACGTTGTTTTCTTTTGGACTTCATGTTGGGAAAAATATTGAGGATTGAGGATTGATGACACACAAAAACAAGAGGATTTTTCAATATAAAAACAAAGTATCTGTAAAATTCGTCTCGTTATCTTTTTGTTAGTTTGTAGCCTCCAAATGATCCACAAAGTATTTAAAGTGTCAGTTGTAGCTCATAAAAACTATTCTAATTTCATGGCTCGAGTGTAAAAAGTGTCGAGTTCAAATACTTAAATAATAATAAATATTTTCTTTAGATGAATAGAAAATTAAAGATGAAGAAATCTTGTTTCATTTTTGATGGCTAATAATGTATATTTTTTTTTAGTTTTTAATTTGGGTTCATCTCCAATATTAAAATTGGAGATCCCTCGTAAAAATTATTCAACTTTTTTTTTGTAAGTCTCTTACTTTTACAGATATACGCAGCTCAGTTTACGTGTACACAATTTAATTACACATTTAATACTCTAATGAATGACACTTGTACATGTATTAGGGATGTAAGATATATATTTTCCAACCCACAAAAAATATAAAAAAATCACGCGACACTATTAACTTGACTATAACATTTTAAAGAGGGGAAGTTGGAGCACAAGTAAAACTCTTTGGTTATCTGCATGCCTACAGCCTTTGAACCAAAGACACTAATTAAGATTAAGTAGATGATTAAAGGATGATGATGAGCTCAGCAGGAGTAAAGTAGTGTATTATTATTATTGACATGGACACTGACACTATCACCATTTAATTTTATCTGTACGTCTCTTCTCCTTTGTTTTTACTCTCCCTCACCGCAGGCACCACAGCTAAAATGTTTTATATAAAGAGACGGGGACTCCAATTTCCACTTGTTTTTTTTAAACTCAAAGTCTCAGTCTTAGTCAAAATTTTGATGATATAATATAGACATAATTAAATTACAATTAAATCTCCTTTCAATTTAAACCAAAACTAGTTTGTTCAAACCAGCTTTATAATACCTAAGTCAAAGTGTACACCAGTGAGTACTGCGATTGTACTGAACGGCGTTGAAGTCTTACATGAAATTTTGAGTTTGGTCGGTTCACTTTTTTAAGTTAAAAAAAATGACAAATTCTAAAATTGTGACCATTCACTTCTTTTGTGAGACAAGACAAAGTGTGACAAGATTTTTCAAGACTTTTTTTTCTCAATATAGGTAACCATGTCCTGGTTTTTGTTCCACAAGAAAGCAAGAATAGGGAGACTATGTGTAAAAAGAAAACAATGAACACCTGTTGAATTGTGAAGAATACATGGACACAAAAAAATATTATCTTTTCAATTGTTCACTCTATATAGCACAAATAGTACTCTATAGTCACTTTATTTTGTGTAGTATTCTCGTTCAAAATTTTCCTATTTTTTGTAGTCAACAAACTGGAACTTTGATTGTTCAATTAAATATTACATCCAGCACGTACAATGACAACAGCACTTTATCCGGCAAACGGGCACAAAAATATTTTAAATGTTTTTGACAATTAATTTAGAAAAACTTAAAATTATTTGAAATGAAAATACAACTAAATTGTATTTTTAAAAAAAGATAATAAAGCCGGAAATTTGTGTAGACTGGAGTCCTGGAGAAAATATGAGAGAGCTTAGGGGGAAACAAAAATTAGGAGCAAAGAAAACACCGCGTGTTCATCCTTTGGTGTTGTGGACTGAACTGCCGTCGGGGTTTCAACTCTCCACTCTTCAAACCTCTTTCTACGGTATCCAAAGACTTTTATTGTGTATGGAAAAATCTCTTGGTTCAATTTTAACAGACACAAACACAACAAAAAAAATCAAAGTCACGTGGCTCAGTTTAATAATTAATTAATTGTATATTATTACACACAAAACAAATTGTCTGCAAATCTCAATTCAATTAATCAACCAACACTCAACTTTAGAGACAGTCACTTTATTCATTAAGTGCAAATCAAATAATCAAAATAATAATTTATTAATTAAAAATGATACTTTGATTGATTCCACTACAAGAAGATGGTTTTATATTGATAATTATGTGATAGGATTTGTTAAGTGTATATTATTACATTTTGAAAAAATTAATAATCTCCATAAAAAATAAATATGGAAGGAGGAGAAAAAATAAATAAATTAGAAATCAAGGAGCATAAAAAGAGGAAGAGTATAAAAAAAGGCAGATGTCTCAATCAGATGAGAGAGAGAGAGTAATCATGAGACGATCAGTCTTGTCTTTTGTCTGGCTCTCAAAGTGTAAAGACAGCACACAAGCAAAGTTAGACAAAAAAAGGAAAAGGTGAAAAATTGGAGGAATTACCCCCTCCAGTTTTTTTTGTGTCTTCCTCCTTCATCTCTGGACAGACGTCGATTAGCTTGTTAAAGTGTCTAAGCTGGAACTAATAATATGCTAAGTATAAGTAAATAATTAAGAAATGAAAAGGGGTTTTTTTAAGATTCAACAGAGAGATGGAGAGAGAGATGGTCGGTGATTATTATTATTATTCCCTCAGTTGTCTCAAATGTACATATTTTATACCAACAAAAACTATATATTAAACATTGCTAGCATCACCATCCCTTATTACTTTTTTTATCTCCTCTTAACTAAAGTAAACTGTGTAGTAGAACAGATAGTACCTCTATTTAAAAGAGAGTCCACTTGAACTACCAGCCTCCAGCCTCACTCTTGACTGACTGTCTCACCTCTCTCTTTGTGTTTTGTTTCACATTTTGGCTTGTCTCTCTCTCTCTTCCATGCGGAGCTCCCGATCAGTTTTACCTGCTCAGCCCCAAGCCAGAAACAATTTATAATGTATAAATAAATAGGAGAGAGAGGCAAATGGTAAATAATGCATTCATCATAGACTTTAGACACACAACAAAAGTTTTGGAATATTGAACCATGTGCGTGTACTTGATATCTGTACTAGTGTTCGAGTCGTATTCGTACTTATTACTACTCACAGAAAAATGTTTTCTTATGTACTCCAACAGACATAGTACAGAACATAGTACATAATACAGAAGAAGGAGGAAGGTGATGGGTGATTTTTCAGAGAGAGTGAAGTCCAACAAATAACAATAAGTGGAGTCTAATAGACATGGACAGGTATCGAATATTGATAGATATTTAACAAGTATATCTTCATCAACACCATTCCCATTTCATTTTCTTGAGAGATATATCTCTCTCTAACACCAAGGAAAAAAAGGAGTCAGACAGTCGTTCCCTTGTGGCTTCTCAAACACTTTTCTCTCTGCATGAGCTCAGGACCCAGGACCGCAGGTACAATCATATTCATATCACAAAGAGAGAGAGAGACATGTCAAAGAATGGAGAAGGAGGTGAAGAAAAAAAAGATTTTCAATCCTTGAGAGCTCAATCATCACAAGAGAGGAAGACAATGATTGAGGATTTTTTGATTTTAACTTGAAATCTCTTGCACAACTTGTTCATTGTGTACATGTGTCATGTACATACAGATATTGGCATCTCTGAGTCTGAGGATGAATATTGGAAATATTGTATAGATATAGTTTTGCGCCTTGCGGTTTGTTTGTCATGCACCCTGCCAAGTTTATAATATACCTGCCATGTAACTATGTACAAGTGTAGGGACTGTGTCAGGCCCCTTATTTCCTCATTATAAAATTTTGGTTGTGAGACTGAGACGGAGAAGATAACAAATAGAAAGAGTACGTGTTACAATTTTTGGTGGGGAGAGAGAGAGAGAGAGATTGAAATTGAAATTGAAATTTTTGAGGGGAAGAGGTCAGGAGGATGGACCCATAATTTTCATAGGATAAATAGGGAGATGGAAGAACTATGGGTTTTACAAGTTGGAAGGGACGTATTGTGTGTATAATGTGTAAAATGAGAAAAAAATGCCTTGTTAGAACTTGTTAAGTTTGTGAACAAAAACTTGAGGGACTGTGACTCATGCAGGTTTATTTTATTTTTATGATGTTATTACTATACCATTTCTATCTCCTTACACTTTACACAGAGACGAGAGAACAAGGAGAGAGAAGGTCTTGTCTTCCGTGCTCCAGAGCAACCAACAATTGGACTCTCCATGCCATGGGTTGTCCTGTCAAGAAAATCTTTGAGCTCTTAATTTAAGACGCTTTCTTTTGGCTTCACACCTGTTCAATTTTCCACACGCCTCTTTCTCTCTCTCTCGGTCTTCAATTCTTGGTTTTAAATCAAGAGAGATATCCTTTTACCTCTCACCTCATCAGTCCGTGTCCATGTTCATGTAGACCGAGAAACCTAGCTTATATATAATAATAACTCTATATAACATTATTATGTTATATTGTTAGCCATAGTGGTTACCTTCCTCCTCCTTCTCTTCTTTTTTCTTATTCTCCATACTCCATGCCTGCCCTTTTTACCCTTTCTTCCAGCTTTTTTTACTATTTACTATCTACCCATCTTTTTTGTCTGTGTGTCTATATTCCATGCCATGTCATCATCATCATAGAAGCTCAACGAGAGGTGCTCTTGTCATGTAAGTAGTTGCTCTTCCTCTCCCTCTCTTCCATTTAACACTTTATGATTGACCCTTTTTTTAAAAACTCGTGTCTCTTTTTTTCTGCCTTCTCAATTATTATTATGCGATCATTATAGAACTGAAATAACATCGTTATTTATATCTTACTTTTTTGGCATATTGACAAGTTGCAAAATGATTAAAATTTGTTGGATTAATGATGTACTGTAATTATTAATGTGTGTATTATATTTATAATAAATTGTTTAGTGCGAGGTGGAATTATAAGTAATAAAAAAATTCCATTGATGTCTGCTTGAGTCTTTTATTTATTTAGCTCTTATGGAATGATGAGGTGGGCTCAAGTATTTCTTACTTTCATGTTAATGGTCAATGCTAATGTTAGCATGTCTGGTATGATTCAAGTGGCTTGTAGTGTGTAGCACATTTTTTGAAACTCTCCAGTACATTTTAAATGCAGTCTATTCTATTTGAAATAAAATGTTGTACAGAAAATACATTTAATTTTTGGAATTAATATTTTTAATTGTCCATGAAATTCTTGATGACAAAAATATACACACAGAAGATTTTCCAGTATCACAAAAAAACCACCTGACTTTTAAGGAGACAACGGAACCGGAAACGGCTCATTACCATCATTTTTGTCGCCAACCCTTTAGAGAGAGTCTATTTATTATAGTGTGTAAACTGGTCATATAAACACAATTTTTTATGAAATGTTACACAACCAGAACACAAGGTACAAGAAGGGTTTTTTATACAGGTTTATGGAGTCAACAACAAAAAATGATGAAGATGAATGAAAAGGAAGGGTATCATAAATGAAAGAATTTTTCAAGAGTCCGACAAAACTGAAATTTCTGTATTGATTTTATATGTCGAGTAATAAATGAAGGAAAGGCGTAAAAAAATGGGTATTCATTTCTGTTTACTTTTATAGGTACTCAACAGGTAGGAAAATTTGTCAAATAACAGTTTTTAATATGGTGGAAGAAGCTATTTAGAATTTTATAGATGTTATAATTCAGTTAAAACGGTTCAACATTCGAAATTATCAAAATGCTTATTGATAAAGATTTGTCAGCGCATGGATATCCTTGGTTTAGAGAGAAAGTGAAAGCAAAGACTCAAAATAAAATTTTAATTTTTTTTACTGGAATCGTTAACACAGATTAAATTAAAAAGTAGTATTACATTCATCACTATTCAATACAATGATACTTTAGACAATTTTACTGGACCATGATGGATCGCTACTTTAATCGTCCGAAAATTCTGTATTCAAATGTAAGTTTTATAGTCCTTTAATTATCCTTTGATATTGAATACCATAAGTTGTGTGACTCATCTGGATCTGATGATTTTCAAAGTTTAAGTGTGTAGATGACCAAGTTAATTGAACAATTATGAAAAGGAATTTATACTGTAGCTGATAGTAACGAGAGTTATGATTTTGTATTTTTGTTTCGACACAATTTATTGATTGTTGTTTATTTTAGAATGTAGATGAAATATTTCGATACACAACTATTATAGGAGCTCTTCTTCGGAAGATTCTATTATTTGATTGTCTACTTTATTCTGTAATATTTTATGTATAACAAATAGTCATCAGATAAGGCCAGAATCCATCGTCATTTTAGTCAGTGGATCACAAGTATAATGCAATAATTATGGCAGTCATTTATATGTACCCATGTTATATGATTTTCAGTTAAGTTAAATCAAGTAAAATACTTGTCTCTTGGCCTTCATTACACACGGACAACTCTTTCAACTGTGGGCCAGTGGAAAGACGGAGATGGATTCTAATCGTCTTAGTAAAAGAGTTTTAAATGAAGTTTTTGGATCAGATTTTGTCAAGTCATTCAAAGGCAAGTCAACAGATGAGGATGGAACAACGAGTAGTCGAGGTGGGACTGGGAGTAATTCTTTAAAAAATAGTCTCTCAACCAATCCAAAAAGTCAAAGAGTTGCTCAGGATGGTGTAAAACCGAGTAAGAATGCTCGAGTGAGTAATCAACATGATCTCTTGTCTGACAGCGAAGATAAGGAAGTATTAAAAAATGTGTAAGTATATTAAACTCATTTACAATTAAATTATTCATCATTGTTTTCTGATGTAGTTTGACAAGAGTTGAATTTAATGTTCATATTAATAATAATTTAAAATTGCAGATTTTCTGATTTATCTACGTACATGCTGGATCATTTAAATGTCGTGAGTGAGACGGATCAGTCACTTCCAATTGAAGGGTTAGAAGGGAGACTAGGACCAAGAATCGTCAAGTACGATGTGGCTGCCTACATTGGTTCATTCATAAGTAAGTACAAAATAATCATGAAACATAATTCAAAATTGTGAATTTTTTACTTATTGTGAAAATTTATTTATGCACAAATAGTCACGAATGATCGACTTGGAGTCAGTTCACAATGTAATTTTGGATCCGTTCGTGCCAATGCTTGCGTTTATAAAGGTAAAAATTTATTAATTTTGTGTAGTATCCACACACACAATCAACTTATTCATTGACTTTAATTTTTATTTAGGTAAATGGATGTATGAAGTACAATTGGGCTCCAAAGGTGTCATGCAATTAGGATGGGCTACATTAACTACAAAATTTTCGCAAGAGAAAGGAGTTGGTTAGTTAAAATCATAACATTTGAAATATAACTTGCACTTTATATTTATTTTTTTGCTTATTTTATGGTAAAATTTTTATTATTATAATAATATTATTTATAGGTGACACAACAGACTCATTTGCTTACGATGGAAATCGATTAAGAAAGTGGAATCAGTCTACAGCTCCATATGGCGAGACCTGGCAAAGTGGTGATATTATTGGATGCTGCATTGACTTAGATAAAGGAGAAATAGAATTTTATAGGTACAATATTTAATTTTTTTTAAATAAATATTTTATATGAAACTATATCTTGTATTCATTTTTTTAAATGCTGAATCTAAAATTTTATGTTGTGAATACATAGAAATGGAAAATCGTTAGGCGTCGCCTTTTCAAACGTAAACCGAGGAGCAGGTGTGGCCTATTTTCCAGCAGCTAGTTTAGCGTTTAATGAAAATATTGTTGCAAATTTTGGGGCCACTCCGATGCAGTATGCAGTGTCGGGTTATTCGCCTTTACAACTTCAACGTTCAGTAGAAAATGTATGTTATAAACTTTAGACAATCTAATTTAATTTCTAATCGTCAATATTTTTTTTAAATGAATTTTTTTATATATTCTAGGCCAAGACTGATTTACTCTTACAGGTAATATAATATTTAATATTTCATTCATATATTTGGCAAATACCCTACTTCGATTACATTTAAGCAAATTGTAACATGAGCTAATTTATTCTCATTTCAGTGGTTAGACAAAGTACTTCGACTATTTCCCAACGATACATTTACACCGGAAATTGGAAGAGGGACCATATCAACTGAAGAATATCATACTCTCCTTGTTTTACTAAATCGAATATTTGAGTTTTGTAAGAAATTCATATTTATTTCTTATTTCAATCAATTATAAAATTAACTTAACATGACCTGAGTGTGTACTTTTGCGATTTCCAGTTGGACCAAATATGCATTCTGCATTTGTGGTTGAAAGAGCCTTTCTTCCTTTTTTTGCCAAGACTCTTGGACTACCTGAGAAAATTGGACAAAGAGACGATATCACCGGATTCCCGGTCAATCCTAAAAGTAATAAACGCGATATATTAATAATTAATAATTTATATAAAAATACAAATAGATAAAAAAATATATCGATTATAATCATACTCTTTTTTATTTATTTCAGGAGCTCATTTACTCCTTGATGCTATGTGGACATTTTTAGAAGAGGGTGAAATGAAAAGCTACCTAGAAAGGCTATGTGCCATTCTCCTCAGTTACTTTCGTGCAAATTCCCTTAGTTTATCCTACCCATTTCAGCATTACAGTCTCCGATGTTTAACAGCTTTGTGCGGTCATCGGCGAACACGAAGACATTTTTTACACCATTTGTTTTTTGACAAAACAATGTAATCATTTTATTATTTCTTTTTGTATTTTCATTTTAAAATATGGGAATTTAGCTAATTAATTTGCTTTCTTATCTCAATTTTTGTAGTCGATTAATGCATTTCATCCACATTCGTCCAGTTGATGAGGAAGTTCTCAAGGTAAATATTGCATTTTGCCTTTATTTTAATTATTTATTAAGTTATTTTAAATCAATAATTAGTGAAAACAATGACTTTTTCTCAAGGATTTAATGCCAGAAGGTTGGTATGCTGAAAAGGGTCCCACCGATTCTCCAGCTCATCGTGCCTTTGACAATGCCATTAGGTCTATGTCTCAACATGTTACCAGTAAGATAATTTCTAGTTTGGTTCATCTATGAACTATTAAGTTTTGTCATTTAAAATTAAAATTCTCTACAATAATTTTCTTCTTTTTTATTTCAGTGTTAGAAAATCTACAGATAGAACTCATAAAAACTCTGCTCACGAACGACGACGGGACGGAAAAACGTCCTTCCTCTAGATCAATTTTCTTAAAGAAGATCAGACTGTACATAAGAGATACCATTCGTGTAAGATTCTATTTTGTTTATTCTGCTTTTTAAATTATTCAAATCTACAACAATGTCAGTTTCTTGTTTGATTTCACTGCACTAACAAGTTATTTTATTTATTAACAGCCTGGCTCAGTTCTTCAGCAATCAGTGAATAAAGCCATGTGTACATTCTTCCGGTTTCTCAAAACAATCGCCATAATATTTTCCGAAGAAGTAGAGTCAAATGATGAACTAAAACTTCCAGAGTTACCAGCTGAAATGTTTTATGATACCACAATAAATTACTACGATATGGAAAGAGTTGGTGGTCTCTCGACTTACCTGTATAAGGCTCATCATGTTGAAGTATCCCGAGCTCTGAATATTCCTGACTATATTTTGGCAAATCAACAACGAACAACTTTTGAAGATTCTGAGGGAGGTGGGTCCGACACGCCAATACCCGGTTTTTTGAGTATCATTCATCAGGGTCATGGACCAATGGTTGGTTCTTCTATATCAGCTCCTCTTATTCAAGTTACACTGCCTGAAATGAGACAACCTGGACAGTTAATTGCTGCGAGCATTACTTCTTCCACTGTGACGGGAACAACAATTACTCATCGTCCACCTGCAGCAGTTCATCATCAAACTCCAATTGTTCCAATTTCTGCTCCAATTTTAGCTCGGCAAACAGCTGAAGCAGGTAAATGTTTAACGTTTATTGTGAATTGTTTTTTTTCACATGTTAAACTTGAATGATTTAATTTTATTGGTCATCATTTTTCTAATGTTTCTTTTGCAAAAGGTACGGAAACTCAAACGCCAAGTGAAGGTGTGAGTACGGGAAGTGTCGGGGGTTTATTAGCTGGGACCGGAAGACGATTACTGGGGCGAAGTGTTAGGTGAGTCATAGAAATATATGAGGACAGGAACTATTTACCAATAATTTTTTTTTTTACAATATAGACAATTATCAAACACAAGCTCGGGTGAAGAATTGGCAGCTCCTTTACATTCAACGGGGGCGGCTGCTCTAATAGCGGGTACACGAAGTGGTCAAAATATGGTAATTCCCATGATAACTGATTTCCGTAGTCTCCTTAATCCAGACGGAGCGCTCTTCGGTACATTTCAAGGCTTTGGTGCATTTGAACATCGAGCACATGTTCTTCCACATAATCCAGCTGCTGCTCTTCTTGGGCGTGAATCAGGGATAATGGATGTTCCAACGAGTTTGAGAGAATTTTTGGATGATACAATAATTGTTTTTGCTTGTGGTGTTCTCAAACATGTAGACAAAGTTGTGCTACTCAATAAACTTATTACAGAATACACCACAGCCCTCTCAAAAGCCAACGCTAATCTTCAGTCAAATCAATTTAGTGTAGAGGAAAAAGCGGAAATAAGAACATCAATTGACATTTTTTCAAGAAAATTGGAAGAACAATCCCGTCACTTGGCGTGGGTTAAGTCTGCTGTTTTTACTCCTGAACGTCAACAGTTAGCTTATAGTCTACTTAAATTAATCCTAAGAAATTTAAAAGCTGCTTCCACTCAAGGCTCCTTATTTACCTTTGTACCTGAAATCTACATCTCTGCTATGGTCAATTTAACTTGGCTTCTTTTGACTCAAATGAATCCCCTTATTCCCTACACATCATTACCTGGTAAGTCTATATTTTGTAGTTTTGTGACTAATTAAATAATCAAAATAATGTATTTGATTATGATAATGTTTTTATTTGATTTTATTCAGGTATTGATTTAGTTCTAGTCGACGTGGCAGAATTTGTGGCGACACATTTTGCCGACTCAAGAATTGTTATTGCAGAGACGAAGGATACCCTTACTCAAGCCTTAAGTATGTTTATTTGTAATCGAACTATGCTCTCAGCTTTGGAAGGAATGCATTCAGACTCACAGTCTCAAATGGTTCGAGCTATTCTTCGACCATATGAGAATCGGGCATGGGCTCAAAGTAATTGGATGTTGGTGAGAATGTGGCAAGGGAATGGATTCGGAAGTTATAACTCGGCAAAAGCTAGAAAATCCTTTCGTGCAAAACCAGTCCAGGATGAGTTTGGAATTTCCCCTAATTTACGTCAGTATACAATAATTGAAGTTTTTTTTACTGTACAACTCATAATTAATTGAATTAATTTAATTTAATAAGTCATTTGTCATTTATAGCTCCAACACCATCCACTGTTTTACAAGGCCATGTATCAAATTTGTTGTTGTCTAATCAGAAAATGGCTGTGGCTTATATTCATTCCGTGTTGAATCAACTCAACTGGGCATTTTCTGAGTTTGTGGGACTTTTACAAGAGGTCAGTTTTTTCTACTCTCTCTCTCTCTCTATTGACTATTAAAGCAGTGAAAGATTTTAAAATGAGAATTTTTTGAATTAGATTCAAAATGCAGCTACTAGACCAGAACGAGTTTTCATTGAGTCTCGTCAGCTCAAAATTTGCTGTACTTGTTTTGAATTAACTCAAGCACTCTTACGAGTCATGGAAATGATATTTAATATTGCTTCTCCAGTACTTAGTGATTTTTCAAGGGACTCTGCCGAGTCTTTACTTGGACGGTTGTGTATGGTAAGGAATAAAACATCGTAGTAATATTCCAGTTTTTCATGCCGTTAATATTTTTATAAAGAGTTTTTGAAAATATTTAATTTATTTTGATAGCTAATTAGTCAAATTTTAAATCGAATTGGATCCAATAGTGGAAGTTTCTGTGAGGTAAGTAAATTTTAATGATTTTTTTACTGTATTAATTGACTTCTGTACTTTTGTTTTCAATTAAATGAAATTTTCTAATTAATTGTATCTTAATTGATTAGGTGATCGATCTAGACATTGCTGGCCTCGAAAATGTAACTCACTATCCATTACTATCAGCTGTATCCGGTATCCTCATAGCAGCCCTTCGTGATGAATTAGACGCTACAAATAGTACGAAAAATAATTAAATTCTTTGTGATACAATTAAATGAATCATATACGGATGTTTTAAAATGACAAATGTTTGCCATTTCTTTTTTATCTAGTTATTGATGTACCCGTTACAAGAACACTTTTGAGTGAACCCAGTTTCCAAGTAAAATCATTGGACTTCCTCTTTGGCCGCAACCAACCACCGTCAGATTCTCAATTATTTTCCCTTAGAAGTTGTAAGTTTAATTTTACACATTAATTTTTAATTCAGTTTATATTGTTGGGTGTAGATTTTTAGTACATTGTATTATTTAACCAAATTTTTAGATATTCCCGATGACCTTTCTGATTCGGACGTTGAGGTTCTTGACAGTATAATGGATCATTTAAACAACTGGAGTCAAAGGCTTCAAAGTGACGTTGAGTCGATCAATGATGACGATGTTTGTACTATCTGTTACGCTTATCCTAAAACCTGTACCTTTAAACCCTGTAATCATCGATCCTGCAAGTAAGTCAAATATTATGTAAAATGGTCAAAGCAATATATTTTATTGAGTAATTAAAAATTAATTAAAATTATATAATTTTTTTTTCTTAAATTCAGAACTTGTATAGTACATCATTTAATGAATCGGGGAGAATGTTTCTTTTGCAAGGCACTCATTCAGCAAGTTTTTACTGACGTAAGTAATTTCCACTTTAATTAGTACAGATATGAAGATTATATTGTTTTAAAATATTTATTTAATGATATTCTCACCACAATGATTTTTTTGAATTATCCCATGTGTAGGATGGAGAGAAAATACATGACATTGTACAAGACTCAGACACAGCCTCAGAGACGACATTAGCAGCTGACGAAGATATTCTTTGACAGGAAATAAATATAGTTATTGTTTAATTTATTCAAAAAAAAGTAAATAGAGTCAGACCCTCAAAAAACTATTGTATTTACAGATAATACATTCAATTTTAAGACTATAAAAACTAAACTTAACCCAATGAATGAATTCCAGTCAAAAGCTTCTCACAGACTAATCCTTTAATACTTTAACAGCCTTTTTTCGACACACATTAAGTACTAAGTACACAGACTCAGTGGCCTTGATCCTTTCCTTTGTCTTTTTGGCATCTAATATGAACTAACTAGAGAAAAATATTCTCTTTATTAAAAAAATTAATAAACGTTCAACTTCAACTCGTACATAAACTTTTTTTGACAGAGTGAGGTAATGTTATTCCTTTGATTTGCATTTATTTTTTTTGTGTTCTTGTATTTCCTAAAAATTCTTTTTTTTAAAATCTAAACTTGTTTTCATAATGTTATTATTAATTAATTAATACCACTGCATGTATTCCTTTACCAAATAATAAAATGATTTTACTGTTGGTTTTATACATATAGAATATGTATATTAAATGTGTTACTAATAATATTTATCGCTAAAGGTTGAAGATAATAGAAAATATGAATGCCAATCTGCAATTTAGATTAATAAGAAGAAAAATATTTTTTAATAAAAACGACTCAAAAAAGAATAAATGTGTGTTATTTAATAATGGGGGAAATTATTCTTACGCACATGTGAATGTACTTTTGAAGATTAGATTTTTTTAAAATGTTTTTACGATGTCTCACTATAATATGTTGGATGAATACAAAATAAGGTCATTAAGTTACAGTCAATTAAAATTAGTTGGGAAATGGGAGAATATAAAGAAAATGCATTCCTTGTCAATAGTATTGAGTCATACTTAAATAGCTATGGGATGCATAGGGAGAATATTACCAAAATCTTTTACTTTTGGGTGTACAAAAATCAAAAACAAATTCCAGTATCCGGTCATATCATGAGCACCTTCAAGTATGAGACAAGCCATAATTAGAAATTCAATCCGTACCCTTGTAGGAAATATGTGTCATCGTCAACAACATCCCTAATGGTTGTAATGAGCTTCCAACTTACTGACATTTAAGACTCGTTTAATGAGCTTTCCTCTCTGCGTTAGATCATCTTTCAGCGTTTATACCTGTCATTCTGTGGTACCCTGTGGAGCTGTGTCAAAAGTTTGATTTTTTCAAGTGTTTTAAAATTTTAAAGATGAAAATTTCGGATTTTTTATTTCTCATCTTTTTATTCTCATCATTGTCAGTGGCAAAGGCAGTGGAAAATTTGAGTACAGTGGAGACCAGTTTAGGTCAGTTTTTTTTACAAATTATTTTATGTGAATAGATTTTAATTGTGTGGTGTTCTTTTTCATAAATTGTTCATTTTGATCAGATAAATTAAATGGGGCAGAAAATTTGGAAGAAAATTATTTTTCATTGGAGAATCCCTTACTGCCTCAAAAAGTTGAACCGTTGTTAATTCAAGGTAGAAATTTTAATTCATTTCAATTGAAATTATTGCGTATTAAATAAATTTTATTTTTCTTAATTTAAAGATGGAAAAACAAGTGGAGCGTCCAATGGACTTGAGATAGTGGTGAGAACATTTAAATAAAATAATAAAAAAATATTTTAAAAATTAATCTTCGTAATTGTGCACACAGCAAAGTCCTATAAATACAACAGAAAATGGTTCGACGGGTCAGGTCCTCAATTTTGTGGTCAAAAATGTTGGAAAAGAGGCTCAAGACATTAATGTCAATGTGACGGACGAAAAAGGTTTCATTCAAAATGAGCCGTCAATTCCGTAAGTGAAATGTGTGAACTGTAAAAAAGAGAAAAAAAAATTAATTAAATTTTTCACACAGATTTCATCTCTCCAGTGGATCATCACAAGAAATTAAAGTTCACATGATCTACCCATCCAATGAAACACATTTAAATTCTCTGGACGTTATCACAATTGATGCTAAAGGAAAAGAAGGAAAGACAGTCAAGAGGAGTGCTTACTACTACTATCCTGGGAGTGATGTAATTTTAATTTTACAATTAATTAATTAAAGAAACATATTTAATTTTGTTTCCATTTATTTAGTACGAGTACAGTTCTCAATATCAACCCTTTTGCTATGATCGCTATATCACGGGGTAAGTTTTACATTTAATTAATTATTTCCAGTACAAGAAATTAATTAATGTTTGAAAATATTCAAGAAATTGTCGTTACCGAACTGACCCCTACAATTGTGAACTGTTCAAATGGACAGCCTATGCCACAATACAAAGTTCCGGTGGAATTCAACAATTGAGATCAATTCCTGAAGGGCTATACATTCCCCCCGAATTTCAGCCAGGCACGCGGGATCGAATTCGAGTTTATCTGTCTGTGTCCTGCTGCATCCCTTTGGTTCAGTTTATTAGTGTAAGAAAAACAAAAATTAATTTTAATTGGAATAATTATTTACAAAAGTTAAATTCATATTTCAGGTAAATCCATACCATCCCAATGTTGGCAATGCATGTATTGTTGATGTTCGAGGTTTGTTTCAAATTAATTTAAATTAAATGTCAATTAAAGTTTAATAAAATAAATAAAATAATAGAACTCCAAGGCCTTCATCCTGGAGAGATTGCTGGAATTGTAATTGCAGCTGCTTTACTCATCATAATTGTGGTCACCATTGTATCTCTTCTTGTTAAGAAAAAACGACGATCAACAATAATTGTGGGGGAGCCGACTCGAACTCGAGAGAGTACTTCAAGGGAGAGAGACTAAAAGCCTAATTTAAAATTTAATTTAAATTAGTTGTATGTACAATTTGTCAAATTAAATTGTTTTTTTTTCTACTAAATAACTTTTTTTGTTATTTCAAAAATTTCATTTTTCATTTTTCACCCTTAAATAATTTTATGACATTTGATGGCAAAGGGCCTTAAGGGGTACTTGAAAATGATTTTATCTTGTACACAACCTGTACATTTACACAAGGAGACAAGATGGATATTAGCAGCACCAACACCCATACATGTTTTGTTGTAAAATATCACAAAGATCAAAAGTAAGACAAGGTGAAAGAGAGAGAAAGTGTTTGACATTGTGAAAATTGAAAAGACAACAAAAACAAGAATGGAACAATCCAACTCCTGAAAATTTAAATTGAGGAAGGATAAACATTTGTCAATAATAAATATAAAGGTAAAGGCAACTAGGAAGTATAAAAGCATCCGTCTTGCTTCCCCTCATTTTCGCTTCCGTCATCCAAGAGGAAACACCGACACCCTCTCCTCATTGACCAGTCTCCAGTGTGTCAATTTGTCTAGTGAGTAGTTCCAGTTCCTCATCATGGAACGTTTTGGGAGTGGGGGGTTGGGAATTGGGGTAAAATATTTAAAATTTGGCATTTAATTTTAGAGTTTTAATTTGTAAATGTTAATTTTGCCTGCAGTTAAACAAAAGAAAGTTGATCTCATTTTTGGCAGCTCTCTCCTTGACATTAACTTTGGTTTGTGGTGCTCCACAAGGAGACTCATACTTCTCTCCAATGTTTGATGACCAAACAGGAAGTACTTACAATTACAATCAAGTGGCAGCTCGTGTCAATCGTCAATTGTCAACTGTTCCCAAACTTGACCTTTTACCTGGGAATGAGACACCGGCTTTGATTGAAAAAAGAAAATTTAATGAAGGAATTGACTACGAAGAGGAGGAAGAACCTCCACCACCACCACCTCCAATGCGACTGGTAACTACATTTAATGCCTTAATAAATATAAAGACTAAAAATTTATTTAAATTGTGTTTTATAGGGCCCATGGATGAAATATCGACAGACTTATTACAATCCCTTCATCTACGGCGGTCCAAATGGTTTGTTTTTTTAAAAAAAAATTAATTAAAAATAATTGTCAGAATTATATTACATTAATTTTAATAAATGGTTTATGAAATTTCGTATTAATTCACAGGTCCCCCAACATTCGTACCTCAATTGTGAGTCCGCATACAAATTTAAATTAATGTGGCATTTTAATTGATTTTTTTCATATAAAATTAATTTTTTTACAGTGGAGTTTGGCCAACTCAGAATATGGGCTATCAAAGTCAACCAAATTTTGGACGTTAAGAAAATGGGACCCTTGATCATTTTGACTTGAATTGCCATCAACGTGATGTAAATTTTGTACACAAACTGTGTAAATTGTGGATAATTTTAAGAGTGACAGAAACTGTGGACGGCGTCCAACTTGAACAATTTAAATTATTTAAAATAATTCTCCTGTGCCATTTTGTACATGACTAAAAATCCTCATTAATTGTAAATAAAATGTAGAGAAAGTGAAATAAATGAATCTATTTTTATACAAAAAAAATTTTCAAAACTTGATGAAAATAAAGACTGAAATTGTATTATATTTTAAATTTTAATTATGAGCCCTTTGTCTCTCTCTCTCTCTCTTTTGTGCATGGCTAAATGACTCTAATCACCTTGCTCTATTTACCACAAATAGACAAAAGTACCAACAAAATAACAACCAAGGGTTGCTCATAATGTTCAATGACAAAAGTTTCACATTTTCAAGGTTCCACTTGTCAAAGTCCCCCCTCTCCTGAAAAATGAAAGTGAACAGTCAGAGAGGAGAGGTCTCTTATGTTCGTTGGTGAACAGTTATCTATATAAAGGGACAATGCAAACAGAAAATGGATGGGGAGAAGGCAAACAATATTTTGAAAAACAAGAGTCTCTCTCTCTCTCTATTCAAAAATAAATAAAATTGTGGTATTGTGGTATTTAATTGCAATTAATTTGACAAAAATGAGGATTCTAGCCGTAAGAAATTGAATTTATAATTTATAATTGAATTTACATATTAAATAATTAAGAAAATTAAATTAAAATAAATATTTCAAGGTCCTCATTCTCACTCTCAACTCGCTTGACTGTCTAAGAGAACTTGGGCCTGAAATGGGAGGGCAGAGGGAGAGTGAGAGACGTGGCTGGAGTTTAAAAGAAGTAAAAAAAACCTTGAAGGGTTTGAGTTTGAAAGAAATAAAGGATATAATTAAAATATACAAGGCTTCATTTTATTTGAATCCTGCTTGGTTCCCTGAAGCTCTGGCTCCCTTCCCTCAGCTCTCAGACTTTCAAAAGTATCCACCGAGTAATTTATACCCGGATCCACAATATGGAGTCATGCTCTACCAGAATTTTCCACCACCTCTCCCTCCACCCCCTAGTAAAAGTTTGAGTCCCAGCATCTCCAATTTTGCCGGCTACGTTGGGCAAATTGTCTATGATGAAGAACCTGATCCTCCACCTCTACCACAACCGGAACCGGAACCAGAGGAAATTAAGGAGGAGAGTAAAAAAGAAAAGAAATTTAATAAATTGTATAATTATTTTAAATCTTTTTTTCCTAATCAACAACAACAACAACAACATGATCAATATGTAACCATTCAATTGTAATTATAATTTGTAAACTATGTTAGTCTTGTTCATGTTACTTGACCAAAAATAAAGAATGGCGTCAAAGTAATCCCTTCACCGTGTAGTTCAAAGAGCTAAAAATGAGGCCGGAATTTTTGTAATGAGGACAAAGTCAATGTCCACCTGTGGTCCTGTTTTCTATTGTGTCTGAAAATTTGAAAGTAAAAGTGAAAATTTTGAGACTCCAGTCTATGCATATTTACAAAAGGGGAGAATTTATTTGACACATTTCCAATACATGAGACATTGAATGAGAGTCATTTTAACCATTTAATTTTAAATATGAACCAAGTTTCAATTTCACTTGCTCCCAATTTTATTGACATGGACATATAAAGAGAATTTGACCCGAATTCCCTCACATGTTCCATGGACAGAGCCAGAGTCAGAGTGGAAATTCAAATTCATCAAAATATTTTTACAATAAAATTTTGTTAGTGAATCATGGAGAAAAAAGCAGGAATCACGGTAGGTCAAACTTTTTAATTGACATTTTTAATTATTAAATTACTTTGCTGTACATTAAATTACAGATTTTCCTCGTTTTTTTAACCGGAGTCAATGGATTCACACAGGGTTTCTACCCACCACAAGCTCAAGATCGAGTGACAATTAAGGGAGACCCAGACAAGATTTTGGCTGGATGGGGTCCAATGGGATATTTTAATCAATTTTATGATCCATCAAATATAATTGGACCAGAAATTCTCAAAGGATTTGGTGTCCCATTTGCTGCTTACAATGGATTCAACCTCATGGAAACTATGACCACTCCACCCCTTGTCATCCCTGAAGAAGCCACGTCTACTGTGCCACCCGAGTACAATAAATATCCTGACCTTTTTGCTCCGACAAGTGACCCTGTCAGTGTTACTCCACAAAATTCGGCTCCTACTAATTATGGATATTCTGGACAAAATTATGAACAACAACAACAGCAGCAACAACCCTACAGACAGGGTCAAGGATTTCAACCAAATTATCCTCAATATGGACCACCTCATCAATTTGGTCGTTATCAACCATTTTAATTGTACATTTGACTCTTTTTTTGTAAAATAAATTGCTTTAATAATTAAAAATAAAAAGTTATTAAAATGACTAAATTATATTTTTATTGTCTAACTTCAACGCCGTTCTTTGTGTTCATCGTAACAGAACAATCTAACTGACTAGAGTCATCACTCGAATCTTCTTTCTTTGAGAGTTAAATTTAGCTGGTACCCTTGAAACAGTAAAGTTAGGTCCTTTCAATGTCATAAGGGTCTCTTTTTTGTAACAAGTTACATTTACATGATCAATTTGAGATGCACGTCCCTTAGTAAAATGGAGAGTGTCTCTCTAGTATTTATAGCCATACAATTCAACGTGTACGTGTGGGAATGGAGGAACCCTGAGCCTGACCTTAAGTGACTTTGTACATGACATTCAAACAAAAGTCCAGGGACAACCCTGGACTTCAAGGGAAAGGTTAAGGGACTTAAAATAGACAAATATTTTTCTTATTTTTCTTAAAAGACAAAAGAATCTCAACTTTTTCACCCTCATCTTGAATTTATTTCATCCTTCTCTTCTCTTTCGTAATAACAAACGGTGGTATATAAGACTCGAAATTTCAACCAAATTTCATATTCAACTTGTGAACGAGCTTTCGTTCTTTTCAAAAAAAAAGTTTCAAATTTTAAATTAAAAAACAGAATTTTCTATTCTAACCCTCATCCCTCTCTTGAGTTTTTGAACTAAATTTATTTTAAAATGAAATTTTTGGTTCTTGTGGTGAGTTTCTTTTTTATAAAATTATATTTTCAGAATTTTAATCCATTTTATTTTGTTTTACAGCTGGTGCTCTTCGTACTAGCAGAAGTTTTCTGTTTACCACAGGTAAGACAAGTTTTCAAAATTTTTTTGGGCTCAATTTTGAAATTTGTTGAAGATAATTCAAGAAAATAATTCTAACTAATTTTTCTATTATTTTTTGTAGAATGACGAAATTCGACAAACGGAAGCGGAGGACCGAAAAGGTAAAGGAGGTGGATTCCATGGAGGAGGATTCGGAGGAGGATTTGGAGGAGGGAAGGGAGGTGGGAAGAAAGGCAAAGGATTTCGACCAATGCCACCTCCCCCAAGACCCCCACCACCACCACCTCCTATGCCAATCATTCAACCCGTTTAGTAAGTCAAGAATTAATTTCATTTTAATTAAAGTTATTTAAATATTTTCTCTTTTTTTAGCTTACCATACTACGTTCCAGCTCCGGCTCCATATTACCCACCGCCCCGATATTCACCTCCTGCATACTCACCACCTCCATACTCACCACCTGCCTATTCACCACCCGCTTATTCACCTCCAGCCTACTCACCACCAGCCTATCAACCATCATACTAAACATTTTGTGCGAGACTTGTCAAATTTTGTGTGTATGCGTGTACTTACATTTTAAACTATTTTTTTATACTTGCAAAAGAAGAGGAAAAGCTAAATTATTTTTTTAGAGAATGAAACAATGGCACAGTAAATGAAATTTAAAAAAAAATGATCAAGTTGACTAGTCGTCTTTTTTTATATTACAGTTCATATAATTTATCAGTAATTGCATTTAATTTTTGAAAGAATCATGGTCATGAATTTGTAAGAAAGCAGACTAATTTATGTACAGCTTTGACGCCATTCATACATTTATGTACCCTATAAGCCACAATATGCAACTAGTCAGTCTTCCAGCTTCGATGTCCATGAGAGTAAAACTGGACAAAGTAATTCTTCAGGATGTGAAATTTTATTTAATAATTTAGCATACATTGCCCATTGTACAATTTAATTTTTTGGATTGAATTGTCTTATGTATGCTAATGTTGAATGACTTGTCACATTCTGGCCACCTCTTGAATCCAAGGGCGCAATTGTGCAATGTTAGCATAAACACCCGGGTACTTGGGACGAGCACAGCCTGTTCCCCATGAGACGACACCAACTTGGGTTTGACCCTGGGTCAAGATTCCACCTGAATCACCCTGACAAGAATCTTTTCCCTTCATAGCTGCACAAATCATTGAGTCGTCTATGACACCACGGTCCTTGTAGATTTCTTTGCATAATTTATGATTCATCATCCGTAAGTCCACTTTCATCAGTACTTCTGAACCTGGTCCTCCCTCCCATAATGCCCCCCCATCCGGCTGTTGTGGCGATGGACCCATCATTTGGAGCTTTGGTAGCCAATTTCACAGGCTGGACTCGTTTGTTGAAGGTCAATGGCTTATCCAATTTCAGGATGCACACGTCATGAGTTGACGACTTTCTAAAATTTAATAAAATATTTTTAATTGTAAGTTTCAATTTTAAATAAAGTAAAAGTTGAGTTGACAAAATTACAATGTTCTGTAGTTTGGATGGAGAATTTTCTTGGTCACTTTTCGTTCTTGCCAATTTTCGTCTCTCTTGGTCTTGTCATGGGCACCGGCAACAATGACATCATCATCATCTTTACAACAATGGGCTGCAGTGAGAATGGAATTTGAATTGATGATGGTTCCACCGCAAGTTTGTACAGGCACAGCCGCCTCCAGATCAATTCTGTCACGATAATACTTGGCAAGGAAGACGAGGGACGGAAATTCGCCAACGTTGGCCTCCACCCCGTCAACAATTTGGGGAGTCCCATCTTCCGTGAACAATGTCTTTCCTGTAAAATAAATCAAATCACAATTAATCAAATTTATATTTTAATCAGTTAATTTCTAGTTAAGGAACAAATTACTCACCAGCAGTGAAAGCCAGGGAATCGGCCACCACGAAAATTTTCAAGAGAAAGCAGAAAGATTTCATTTTTTAAAAATGAAGAATAAAATTTTAATCGAAGGGTAGAATTTTATTGAGTGAAGAGTTGAAGAGATTGAAATTTCAAGTGATTTGAACTCTCTTCGGCTTCAGTTTTTATACGAATCTTCAACTAGGCCATGAATAATTTTTAACCTCATTAAAAGTTATAAAATGTGTTAAAGTCAATGAATACAATTAATTTATACAAAAAAAGTATTAAACTCCGT
>JAQIVZ010002143.1:0-23630 GCA_034700945.1 Arrhopalites spinosus
TTCATAAAAAAATTAAAAAAATCTATTAATTTTTAGCCGTATTTAACTTACTAAGTTTATGACCATTTGGCGATGATGAATCATCATTGATGATTTAATAAATTTGATGAAGTGGACGGCATGACTTTCATTAACTCGAATTTTATTTTTTGTATTTAACTTTAATTTAAACATTTAATTTAAGTAAATAAATGTATAGAATTTTTAAAATATTTAAAATTAAAATATTTCCATTAAAGTTAAATACGATGGTATCCGAACAATTCCACCAGGGACAATTCCACACGGACAGTTCCACATAGGACAGTTCCACACATGGACAATTCGACCCGGACAATTCCACACGGACAATTCGACCCGGACAGTTCCACACATGAACAGTTCCACCCACGAACAGTTCCACCCGGACAATTCCACACATGGACAGTTTCACCTGGACAATTCCACACAAATTATAATTTTTTGTGGCAAAACTATGGACAATCAATAAAATGACGCCTGGAAGTACCAAATGAGTGTATTTGGAAGTATAATTTTATAAAGTTGAATTATTTAAGTTAGGTTAGGTAAAAATTCGAAAATACTAACTGCCGCGGAGATGAGTGACAACAACACAACTATTTCCAAAGAAAAGCTTCAATTCATTATTTTTGCTTCATGTTTTTTAATAAATAACTCTGGGATTTACTCCGTGGGCATTTGTCCATGTGTCGTGTCATTTGATTCATTGTCCATAATTTTGCTACAAAAAATTATAATGTGTGTGGAATTGTCCGGGTGGAACTGTCCGTGGGTGAAACTGTCCGGGTCGAATTATCCGTGTGGAATTGTCCGGGTGGAACTGTCCGTGGGTGAAACTGTCCATGTGTGAAACTGTCCGGGTCGAATTATCCGTGTGGAATTGTCCGGGTGGAACTGTCCCTGTGTGGAATTGTCCGGGAATCGAACAAAGGCAATTTATTCAAACTCATCTCAAAGATTTTGGCTTTAACAACATTCAAATTGAGACGAACGTTCAAGAAGAAATTACCGTTCAATTGAACCAGCTCCAAATTGACCTGGAAAAGGGACAGTCCCCCCAAAAGCCCATTCTCGTGGCAAATAGATTTGCTGCTGGGCTTGTCAACGCCCTCTGTGGTATTGTCATGAGTACTAAATTCAATTATGATGATGCTGACTTGCACAGGATGGTTGGGAATATCAGAAAGTACAAAAAACATTTTTAAATTTAATTATTCCCGCCATAATTATTTTCTACAATTTTATAGAGCCACTGCATCTACTGGCTTTCTCTTACAATAAACGGCTTTGCCCAGGAGAAAATTTAGCTCGCTTCGAATTATTTTTGTATATGTCTGGTCTTGTTCAAAAATTTCGGTTTGACTGTTGGAACAAAGACAAAAAGCCTTCTTTGGAAAGATTCCCGGGTTTCGTGTGCCCACCCAACGAACCTTTTGCCGATAAAATTAGTTTACGATTAATTAACTATACCGAATGTCCCATTTCAAAGGCCCTCCGAATGATTGGTTTTACGGTATTTACTGTAGTCGTCTAGTGGATAAGTGTGGAAAAATACCGTAAAACCAATCAATCGGAGGGCCTTTGAAATAGGACACTCGATACATTTTAATTGACCAATTAAATTGAAGGGTTTATTTCTAAAAGTACAGCGCGTCAATTAAACTCAATATTCATTAAAAAATAAAAAATTTAGACCATTGCAATGCTATTTAAATGTAATGTACCATCATTTTTGTCATGTTTGAAAATCATTTACATTTTACATTTTTTACTTTGTTTTCACCCTGACAGATTTTTACCCAATGCCAAACAAGAATTTTACTAGTAATATAAATGTAATGGTATTGTTATTGTTATTAAACATAATTTAAATATGAATATGGATTTTTAAATAGAAAACTTAAATGGTATACTACTCCAATTGTAAAATGTTTGTCAAAAATGATTGTAATTAATTATTAAAAAGGCGTTTGCCTATATCAATAAAGACTCAATAAATTATTAATTGAAATCACAAAAATAATTTAAATCAACTTTAGTTGACAAATATTACAGAAAAGTGTTCATTGTATGATATTTTAATGGGAGTACCATAAATAGTACAAAATGTGTAAACATAATTTTAAATGATTCATTTTAATGATTTTTTCAATAATTTATCCTCATAATTCTTGTTTTTGCCCTGCTGGTCACTCTGAGTTTATGAAAATCTCGTAAATTAGAGCTGCGACCGTATCCTCCTGGTACAAAAACCATTAAAATAATTAATATATTAATTATCTTAATTAACTATTAAAATTTTCTAGATCCATGGGAACTTAGACCCCTTGGGGTACCTTAAAGTATACATAAAGTATTATTTAAAATACCTTAGGAAAAAAACTGTGCTAGATTTGATTGAATTGTAATTAAAGCTTAACGGAATATTTTAACGCAGTTTCTTATCGAATATTTTGGTTGATGGCATTACAATTTGATTAACATTCAATTGAATGCTATGGAAATTACATCGAAATTCCGGAGACATGCCCATTGAAAAATCAACGCTCACTAATTACTATATAACTAAAATAATTAAAATGTTACAAAATTGTTAGGAAATCTAACAGAATAGTTAATAAAAAACTGAGTTGAATTTATGCCAACTGATTTTTCTGTAGAAATTGAAGGGCTTAGTTTCAATAGCACGGAGCATCAATTAAATTCCAGGGCAACGAGTTGCCGCGCCGTACTTTTGGAAATAGACACTTTAATTCAAGTGATGATAATCGAAAAGCGGATTTAGAACCATCGTTTTTAAGAAGCATCAAGTGAGAGCTCTGATTCAGTTCCCGAACACAGTTTCGCTTTGGAGGGTAATCAAAATTTTGAATTAAATTGAAATTTTTTCCCCAGTATTTGGAACTCTTTTAACTTTTTAAATAAACAATATCAAGTCAACGTAGAAGTATAGTAGAAATAATTTTCGAGTTCAAATTTCGAACGGGCCCCAGAGGCTCGTTCCACAAATCCAAAATTTTCACTTTGCATATGCAAATTTTTCAAATATTGCCATGGAAATAAATTTTTGCAATTAAATTTTTGTTGATTTTTTCCACTTTGCATTTGCAAAATCCAAATTTTGGATTTGTGGAACGAACCCCAAAACTTACTGGTTTGCAGGCAAAATGACCTATCTACAAAATGTTTGAAAAGCAAAATAACGTATGTGTACTTTTTGCTAAATGAGCTATGTGCAGATTTTTGTAGATGGAACATAACGTATTTTACGCGATACTTAAATGCAAACTGACTTATCTGCACTTCATAAAAAACAATTTTCTATGAAATTCGGCGGCTGTGCAGATAGAACATTTAGAAAAAAGTGCATTTTATAGATTTGCAGCTAGGTCATTTGCAAGCCAGCGAACTAATATCCATCTCGTATTTATTGTACTCAGGCATGCTAAAGTACTTACCGTAAAAATGATTGCTTCATTCTGAAACTCTGTCCCCGGTCCTGGAGCCCATTTAATTTTTTGGTGCCAATCTTGAAGAGTCGTTTTTCCCAACACAAAATGCGGTGCTTCTATTGTCCCAACATTTAATTGAAGCATACCCATTTTCGTTTCTGAGGGATAAATAATGTAAATTAATCCACCAAGGGCACTAGCTATTTTTAGGGTCTTATCTTTTACATGTCGATACGTGTTATATCAGGATCCCGAAACAATTCTTTTCCTCAGATACGATCAGCGTGACATTCAATTCGGACAAGAAAGCCATTCAAAGGAATATCAGAAACAAAAGTCAGCTGCACCACTTTACCGGCTGGAGCATACAACCCAGTACTTTGCCAGTATCCACCCTTGTTTTTAATATCAATACTAACGTTACTTCTTTGAAACTCGCGGTAACCATTACCCTCCGTGTGTGTACGTTTTTGTTCTTGACATTTCTTTGTCGACAATTTGGAACATTCATGTCGACTTGATGCAATTCCGCGAATTGGAGTACTGTTTCTTGTCGGAGTAAAAAATGTTATAGTTTTGGGTTGTCCAACAAGCAAGCTACTTTCTCGAGCATCATTTTGGTGACTTAAAAGAGATAAAGGATTACCAGAAAACACTGCACTAAACGGATGAGCTTTCACATCTTCTGGTTGAAGAAAAAAATTATTAAAAAGGCACGTAAAATACATTTGGGCTATTTCAAACGTTGAGTTGAGTTGATTTTGCTGAGAAGGCATTGGTAGCCCAAGGCTTGTTATTCTCAATATTTTTAAAACAATTGACAAAAATGACTCCATCATCTTCCATGCAGTTCCAAAAATTTACCGCAAGGTCACCAAAATGGTATATGTGACCCAGAACATCGACCGATTGGAATTTTGTTGTTGCCTTTTAAGTCAAATAATTATGAATTTCCACCCACCGCTGACCAACGTGTGTGTATCTGAGAAGCTCGGTGGATGCGTTGAATATGCCGGCATTGCCGTCAATGCCCGGATATCCCTATCTTTCATCTTGATACAAGCCAAAGGTGGCGAGAAACTTGTTTGTAGCATATAAATGGGAATCTTGGTGATCGCTGGTAAACAATAGCCCCCCACCTTTTTTCACGAATTGGCGAATATTCTTAAGAATGCTTTTCTTTTGTAGGTTTTTATTTGTAGAAACCATACACACAACGTCATAGCTGGAGGTGAGTTTAGTACTCGAGCTGAGTTCAGTGTCAAAAATTTCAACAGGAATAAAAGAATTGTTTTGAAAAACTTTGATGACATTTTCAACTTGGTAGAAGTTGTACAAGCCCATTGTGGGTTTCGGTCTAGAAGCTCTGGAATTGGCCAACCAGCTGACTGAGTTGAGCATCAGTTTGTTGTGATCTTCCGACGAAATTATCAAAAAATCGTCTGAGCCAGGCATGATGACGCGTCCCTTTCATGCCCACGAACCACTAACAATGGCTCCATAGGACTTTTCGGAAATCAAACCGGCAAGAATCGAGAAAGCGGAAGATGTCACCGGAGATATTTCCGCAAAAGCACCCCATCCACTTTTGTATTCGTAGACGTCTGCCAAAATCAACTTCAGATCTGAATTCAAACAAATTAAATCATATTACTAACTTTTTCAGGTCAAGCCAAATAATAAATTACATAAGCAAGTGCTCTCATAAACTGCAAAAGACAACTCAGAAAGCTCAGGTTCAAACAGGTCTTACTAAAACCAAATGCCCACCCATGCCCGACCGGTTTAGTATTTGACTCTATTGTGTTTATAAACTTATCAAAAATAAAATTTTCATCAAAATTTTCATGAAAATTCTAATGATTGGTGGAAACAAATTATTTTTGGAATTTTTCATTATCTTCGTTATTTTGAAAAACTCAAATCAAAAAAATGTCATATCTTTGGCAACAAGGGTTTAATGAATATTTTTGGCGCCGTAGAAAATAAATTGAAAACGTCGGTAATATTTGAAACCTTGAAGTATTTTTCCTGAAAATCTCATAAAAATGTTGCCCCCGACGTAGAATTTTGTCAATAAAAACTGGGTTTGCCCAAGGCCATATACACTCTATGCCCCAAAGAACAAAAAGAGGTTAGGACATTATCGGGTCTGACTTGTAAAATCTCTCCCGGAATCTCAGCGGATAATCCTATGGGGAATCTAGGCCCGCTTATACACTCTATGCTTTAGTTTCCCATCCATTTTCAGGGGCCTATCCGGTGAGATTTTACAAGTCAGACCCGATAATGTCCTAACCTCTTTTTGTTCTTTGGGGCATAGAGTATATATGGCCTTGGGTTTGCTACTTTTTCCTATTGCCAAAAATGAGTCTTTGTAACAATTTTGACAAACCAATCACCTTCCACTCACCTTTTGAGGCTACCTCAACTTTTTAGTTTAGTGATGCAGATCAGAGCAACTTTTTTCCCGTCTCATATGGTTACCAAAGGGCCAAAATCTGTTTATTTTGTCCATTATCTCCGGAACCGAAAGTCACTGGTGAGTGAGGACTCATTGAACGCGGAATTCATTCTCCGTCATAATCTTCTTTTCAGAATGCTCAGTGAATGATTAGAAACCGAGATAATTGACTTTGAAGGTTTTGAAATAATGAGTGAGCTCATCTGTATGCTGAAAGAGTTTTTTCAAAATTGTCATGGGTGCGCATACAAAAAAATGAGAAAAACGGTCCCTTTGCGAGACCCTTATATTACCCACATTTCCATAGAAAATTTTAATTCCGAAAAGTTTGAAATTCCGAAATCTTTGGGTGTCTTTTTTCAATGTGAGAATCCGTATGTTTTTTTTAATAAAGTCATAGACAATATATGTGAACAAGTGTAAATCTTAGAAAATACACACGGATACATACGGATTCCCATGATGCTCTGTAAACAGCTCGCGAAGGTCCGCTGTACATGTAATTAAGTCTGACATAAATCGAGCCTTTTTGATGTGAAAACAATAATTTCAATAAATGAAAAGGCCTTTGGGTGACAATAAAACGACCCAATCCGGAATTAAATCGCATCAGCCCCTGACAGGCATGTATGTACGTACATGTATGTGGCATAGAATTGAAAAATTTTATTTGTCATTGATCTATTCTTCGGACAAAGTTGTTTGGCTTTTATTGAAACATTTCATATCTAGACCTAAGATTGTACATTTATATGCGCAAAAATGCTGCGAGTAGTTCTTAATCTTACCGTCAAAGTGATTAATTGGCAGAGGCAAGTAAATGTCATTCTTTTTCAAAAAATGAATAGAGGCTACGGTAACAATAAGTCTTAAAATGAACAAAATGACCGCAACTGTAATTGCGAGTTATCCAGAATTTTGTACTTTTTTTATAATAACGTTCGCGTTCAAGTTTTGATAATGACGGCAAAGTACCGTTGGCTAATTTTGCCATTGCAGCAATATTTTATGCAAACAAAAATTGGTTTGGACCACAGAGCAAGTATAATATAGAGCCGAAACCAGCCTATTTCTTTTATGAAACACGTTTACAGCAAATCCAAGGTCATATACAGTCTATGCCTGATTTAGCCTCAAAGGCCTTGAGGCATAGAGTGTATAATATACACCCTATGCCATATTATGGCCTTGATTTTTTTAATTTATTTAAACTTCTAGTTAACTAATTTTCAACAACCCATGACAACTAATATTACATTAATATTTTTATATTAATTAAATTAATTAAAGTTAAATTCCCCTCCCAAACTGTCAACTATCATCAAGTTCACCTCAAACGACTCCAGGTCAAAATACAAAGACTGTCTGGTCACATAATACCGCGAGCGAGGTCACTCATAACCCATTTTCGTTGGTGCCCTTCGCAAGTGAAGTGGAGCGAAGCGACGCTTGTTAAATTAATTAAATGGAAGCGACAAATTAATCTAGATTATATATCACACTATTTAATTTGTTAAGAAATAAGTAAAAAAAAAGAAAAAGGTTTAACATATGGGCGGAAAACCCCGGCAAAAAAATTCGGTCCCGATTAGCCCCGAAGTACTCCATCTTTTCAACCCTATTCTTTTCTTTCTTTTTAACAGCATAATAATAATTTGTATAATAATTAAAACATAAATTAAAACATAACTATCATTAAAACAATTCACTTTTGATTCCATGGACTTTATATGATTCGAATTCAATTTAATTTTTCTAAAGTTTCATCAAAAATGTCTATTAAGACTAAAATGATTGCAGTGGCAAATTAATTGAGGTTATTTAATATTTTTCTTTTATGTGAGGACAGTGAGAAATAATTTAACGTTGCAAATAATTTGCATAATTAAACAATTTCTCAATTTTTACGACTCAACGCAAAGACATGTGAGCTCGTGTTTTCCTTCATCAAAAGAATTTGATTGACTTTTAAAATAATTTGAAAATTTTCATTGGGCGTCGTCCCATCCTCTTCCTGCCATTTTGACCTCATTCTTCATCTTTGTCTCTGTCCATTGACATCTCAATCTCTTTATCTTGATTTCAAATTCAAAATTGACTAAAATAATTAACCATTTTTTTGTGAAAAAATGCTGACCTGGATCATAATTTTCCTCGTCACCCCCTTGACCTTCGCTCAAGAGCCTTTAGTGATTGGGACCGCAGTAGAGGTAATAATTTTGAAAATGTTTAAATTAATATTTAATTTAAATTAAAAATATTTTTACAAAAAAAGGCCAACCAATCGCCATGGAAAACTGAGGGAGTTGCAGATGACCTTGGGATAGTGGCCCCTCAGAAGACCCTTAGACCTGTATATAAAGAAATAACCCTCAACAAAGTTGGCGAAACTGTCCCCTTGAATGAGGTCAACGCTAAAAACAGCCCAAAAATAAGTTATACAAATAGTGACTGTCGCTGCAATAACCCTAATTCTCCTTACCGGACTTTGATATTTCTGGGTGGGTTTAAATAATTTAAATTAAATTGGGTTACTTTTAATTAATCACAATAATTTAATTATTTTGTAATCCAGATTTGGATGTCCCACGGCGAACCAGCCCCACTCAACGGTCATGGCTTCATTGGTTAGTAGGGAATATTCCGGGGAACATGATTAAAGAGGGAGACCAAATTGTTCAATATTACCCGCCAACTCCCGCCGCCAAATCTGGGAAGCATCGTTATGTCTATTTGGTCTATTGTCAACCTCAACACTATAAGGATCTATTCAAAAACACAATTATCAGTGACAACACGAAGGGTCGGGCTTCGTTTGACTTCCCGGCTTTTGTGGCTAAATATAAATTGAAGGGTCCTTGTATTGGCAATTTTTTTATTACTGAAAAGAAATAATTTTATTTTGAGAGACACTTCATGATTTTAATGGCAATTAATATTATACTTTTAATAAAAATTAATATAATGTGATTCTCCATTCTAAATTATTTAATTTGAATAAATGCAAGCAAATAAACCCAAAAATAGCTCAAATCTTCAATTTCGCAATTTTAATTTTTCTTAATGATAAAATGAATTCTTTCAAAATAAAATCTTTAATTTAAATTGTACCTCCTGATGCATATCACGTGTAACACGTGATCCAAAATATAATTTTAATGACTTGAAAATCCCATAAAATCCTTCTATCCAAAACAAACTCAAAGAAAGACCCATGCCAATGAGGAGAGAGTGAAGAGATGCCACCAGTAAAGAATTTTCAAATGTTCCCCCGCTCTCCAAATTCTCGACCATTTTCTCATGTTTGTAAAGTCTTTCCCAAAGGAATTCTGGGGCTTTGAAAACTCCCCTATGACGTCCAAGGTCTATCCTATTTGCCATGTCTACCCAAAACTTATAAATTCCAGACGATTTAAATGCGCGCAGAGACTCTCCCAAAATGTCCAAATTTGGCAAGGTGAAGCCACTAACGAGGGGGAGGAGCCAAATATTTTCTTGTAGAATGTGATAATTTTTTTGAGTTTTTATTGTGAACCACATTTTGTAAACATTTTTATGACTTTGGGCCAATACCCATGCCTTTCTACGCTCCTCCTTCTCCTCAGTTTCATTGAGCCAATTGGACACGACTCGATTCACAATGTCGTTTTTTTTAGCATCTTTTAAATTCTCCAGAACCAACCGAGTGCTATTATAATTTGTACCCTCGCTAGTGAATTTGTACCCTTGATCGATGAGCTCACTGACCTTGTAGTCAACCTCCTCGACCCCAGGGACGGTCTGATTGCTTTTCAACTCTCCCACGTAAAATTGCACCAACAGAAACCCCGCCATCATCCAAATCACGTAAAACCACCAACGCCGTCGCTCACTCACAACGCCGCCGCTCACTCAAAGCCATGAAGAGGAGGGGCGCGAGAATGTTCAAAAGAAGCCCCTCCCAATTTTTTCGGAGACCAAAAAATGTACAGAAAATGCCGCCAAGATGGAAATGAAAAGGAGGAGCCAAGCCAAGGGAGGGTAGGGGTCAAGAAGGGAAGAGAGGGGAGATTTTTGGATTGTAAAATCAACGTGATATAAAATAGAATAGCCATGATTTTAGGTGACCTATACTAGGTCATAGCGTTGATGGCCATCTAACAAGAGGCATGAATAACAATATGTAATGACACTACCACAGAATTTGTTTTTATGATGAATAAGGACGTGTCTGGGGTTCAAAGTAATATTTAGATGGCGCCATAATTCATATTCTTGTTTCAATAAAATGAATACAAAATCTTGTGATTTTTTACGTGCTGGAATTTTTGACTGTCTCTTACCAAGGTCAAGTCGTTTACTTGGAAGTATAAATCGCCGAGATGAAGATTTTTTATTTGAGTCAACATGGCCCATTTTAGACTCTCGAGACTTTTGGTCCACTTCCAATTCCATTTAATTTCGTGCACAATTGGGTCTTAATTGACAAGAGTCAAATGAAAAATAGACATGACATTTATTCTCAGATTGGTCAAGTCTGTTAAGGCCAATAAAATATTGACTGGAGCAAAACACGTGACATCTGGGCCAACTGGAACTTCTCTTGTGGTGTGAAATAAAATGATGAGATCGTTCAAAATATTTAATTGACCTTTACCAATCTTATGTCCAATGAAATTTGACAGCATTCCACTCTCTTCGTTATGTGAGAGGTCAAAAAAGGAGGTAGGCAGTAGAGCCATCTGTGTTTCGTGACCTTTGTCATATTAGTCAAGTGTCTCCCCATTGGATGGGAACAGTTTAGGTTGTTGCAGGTCACGATGGGAGTCTCCATTTTATGAAAGTCTTCTAAAATTCCCCCGGAAAATTCAAATTCTCAACTGTGAATGACGATCACAAGATTCCTCAACAGTCCCGTAACATTTTTTATGGAAATAATCCCGGGCATTTGTTTGGCCCTGGCCATGCTTTTAGAGTAAACAAGAAATAACGGGAGAAAAATGAAGAATTTGGCAATAGTGAGCATTTTATATTCAATTAAAATATTTGAAAATGGGGAGAAAGACGTAATATTGCTAAAATTAAATAAATTAAAAAAAATTAACTTGGTTGGAAATGTTAATGTAAAGGAAAATCATTTTAAGAAGAAGTTTACATGTTTACAAATTAAAATTAAAATTGTATCAATGAAAACTTCAAAATGGCGACTTCAAATTGATTGCTGAAAATAAGTAGGACAACTTGAAATGAAGTTTATTGAAGTCACAATTGTGACAACTTAAGTTGTCATATTTTATGGCCCATCCAAATTGTCACTTAAGTTTAATTGCGTACATCTCACCTCACTTGAAGTTTTACAATGAAAAATATTTCTGAGTCTTTACAAAGAAAATCGACTCCCTTCAACATTCTAAAATGAATGAGAGTAAAAAAAAACATTTGAAAATTTGTCATTCACGCCAACAAAAAATTCTCTCTCGTTTTTTATGCTTTTCTCAAAATTAATTTACACTCTGGTTAAAATGATAAAAAGAGTTGACTTGTTTTGGCCCATCATTTAAATCAAATTGATTTTAAACTATCCATTTGACAAATAGCTTAAGTCACAAATAGTATTTGTGATTCAATTACCAAGTTGGGTTGACCGCTATTTATTTTATTGTGATAATTATTTCTAAATTAATTTACATTTAACATTAAATCGAAAAATAAACATGAATGGCCAACCGAATGAAAATGACACATTTAGCCAAGGCTGGAATTAGCATTAAATTTAATTTCTGTCCCCATTTCCAACAGCTCAAAAATGGTTATCTGTAATTAAAATTCAACATAATTATCATAATAGAAATTAAATTATATAAGTATATATATAATAATATAAATATATAATAACTTAAAAAAATTAGAATTTGGACTCACTTGATTTTGACCCTTTTTAAAAACGGCGCTGGGGACATAAAGTCTTTTTTGTGGGCCAACTTGAAAATACCGCCCAATATTGAATTCATTGATAAAAATAATTCCTTTATGCCATCCCTCCATATCCAAATAAGTCCCCACTGGTTCATCCTCTATGTCAAATGTTGACCTCACTATCAACGGGGCTTGATGGGTCGAGGTCACATTTTGGAAGTTAGTCAAACTACACATTTTTAAATTGGAATTTTTGAAATTGTCAAAATGGAAACTTTAATTAATTACTTCTGGATCCATGGTTTTGAAAATTCTAAGGCCATGACAGTAAATCCATTGATAAGAACGCCATCTAGAGAAATGTGACCATTAGGAAGGCCCTTGCGTTGATTGTTCATATTGTTTCCTCCTCCTCCATTGACCCTTCCCATTTCTTCGATGAGTAGGTCAATACTATGAGATTCTTGGGATTCGTCCACATTTAAAATTATTTCCTGCTCGCTGTGAATTTGTAATAAACAATTTAATTAATTGTTTTGTTAAAAATTGAATTTGATAGATTCTGACAGGATACAGGATTCATTTCAGGATAAAATTTTCAGGAAAGTTAATTAAATGGGAATAATAAAATTGATGACTTAAATCTGACCTGTCAATCCAGTAGCGGGAATTATTTTGACCTTCAAAACTAGATTTTTGAAGCACGCCATCTACGAGCACTGTACCAAAGTCTTTTACCACACCTGCCTAATTAGAAATCATTATTTAAAAAAAATCTGTTACAACTAACGATAAGTATGACTTGAAATGGTGGGAAAATGTAGAAATTCTGGAAAAAAGGTCGAATTTTTTTGAATTTTCTTTTAGCGGGAAAAATTACCTTGAATAAAGAGCCATTATGGGCCAATTTGTTGTCTTCTAGTCGATAAATAATGAAACCATAACTCTGTCCATTGCCATCATTCATGTCCAAATTTTCCATTGACGTCAATTCCTCCATTTGAAATACACAAGATGGCGGGATTTGACTCACAATTTGTTCATAATTTAAGTAGGTATGGGGTAGAATGGTCGCATAAGCTCCCTTTGATTTTAATGGCGGTTTTTCTGGTCGACTTAATTTGGGGAAGGCATATTTTTCGATAAATTCTTCAATGACGTAATATTTCTCTGTATAGTCACCCGCTTCGGTTAGTGGGGCGTCGTAGTCTTAAAACATACTTAAATGTTGTGTTTAATTCCTTAATCGCAGTTAATTATCATGTTTAATGGGAATTTATAAAAGAGTAGGTTCATTTACCATAACTAGTAGTCATGGCTTTATATGGCCCGTATGAGTAGCTGGCGCCTTGATAAAAACCGAAATTTGTTCCGCCCAAAAACATGTAAAAGTTGACTGACCCATTAAATGGTGGACTTAGAATTATGTCAAAATTTTTGGCCACTCCTATTAATTAAAATATTATTAGTTAGCTAATTAAACATGAAAAGCCGAGGGGTAGACATTGTTGTTTGAAAGTTTAAACTCTTGGGGTCAAGGGTCAACTCCTCTCATGGTAGCCTTATAAAAAATTTAAATAAAGTTTGTTTGTACGTACGATCTGAACCCCAAGTCTCGTGCTTGTCAGCAGTCCACAAATCGAACCAACTGAAATTGAAGGCTTAATTATTTTAATTTCATAAGAATTTATTATGATTATTAAATAAAATATTCTAAATTAAATTAAATTCTTTTTCTCACCCAGTCCAAAATTCCATGACCATGAGGGGTTTGTCTGGTTGAAATTCCAACATTTGTGACAAACTCGTGTTGGCGCCATCTCGAAAATTGGCTGTTTTTAATAAACTTGGGAGTGACCCTACGTCTCCTTTTCGTGCACTGTCGGCTGTGTACAATAACGTTTTTTCGAAACCATGAGTCTATTATTACAAAAGTCATAATTTATTAAATTAATCGTCGTTTTAATTGCAAAATAATCAAATTACCTTGTACAAATTTTCAATAAACTCCAAATACAATTTACTGATTGGTCCCCAATTAGCGTATTCATTTTCAATCTACAACATTTGAGACACAGTAATTAAATAATTTCTAATTTAAATTAAATAATATTAAAATACTTGAATAGCAATGACGGGACCTCCATTCAAGAATTGAAGGGGCTCTAATTTGGTTAGCAAAGTCTCATAATAAATTTTGACCCTCTCCAAGTATGGACCGTAGTCACTCCGTAATTTCATTCCTGGGTCACGTAGAAGCCAACTGTGGGTCAAAAATTCAAAAAATTCAATTGGAAAAGATCTCATCTGAAAATTGTGTGGATGTTAAAATTAATTATCAAGTTAATTAAACCTTGGAAATCCTCCAAACTCCCACTCCGCACAAATATAAGGCCCAGGTCTCAAAAGAACCAGTAAATCTTCTTCCTGGGCCATTTTAATGAAATCTTCTAACCGGGCAAAATCGGAGAAATCATTACCCCCATCACCAAAATCAAATTGATTTTGTCTCGGTTCATGTAAATTCCATGCAATGTAAGTTTCCACCGCATTGGCTCCCACGGCCCGAAGTTTCAACAAACTTTCACGCCATTCGGATGGATGTACCCGAAAGTAGTGAATTGCTCCACTCAGAATACGCAAAGGTTTCCCATTTAATCTTTAATTAAATTATTACCGGTACAATTAGTGTTGATTAAATTTTAAATATTAGAAGAAAGCAGTTACTTGAAAGTAGGACCCTCTGCCACCAATCCCGAATTGAGACCACCTTCGGTGAAGTACTCATAAACATTCTGCAAATCTTGGGCCCTCACATCAATCTTTTGTGGTCCCTATGAATCCCAAAACAATCATGTAGAGCAAAAAGTCATTAGATGTGGGACGTGGTACAAATCAAGCATTTACGCCTGATATTTCAAAAAAAAATACTAACTAGTATAATATGGAGGAAGATGAGAACCAAGAATTTAGGCAAGATCATGATTATTTTTGACTGAGAGAATTTGAGAAATCTGAGAAATTTGGCTGCCAAAGGAAAGCGTTTCTACGTATAAAAGAATAAAATAGACTTGAATTCTCCCTGGGATTATACAACTCAATAATTGAGTCAATTATTGATTAAATGTTAAATTAATTAATTATGTAATCTGTCATAAACTCTCAAGTTTTGAATATCTAAAGCGTAGAAAGATTTAATTCAAGTACGTGTGGCTGGTGGAAATTGGAGAAAATTGAGGGGTAAATTCTACAAGGCCATTCAAAAATTATATAATTGAGGGATTTATGGCTTAACAATTTACATAATAATTCTCAACCTGTGGTCTTGTACAATTCCACCATGAGTTTTGGTAATGTCAAGTGCCTTACCAGGAGAGAAGGGGGAGAGCAGGTTAATGCAATGCGTGGTCTCCATGACTTTATTTACGTCATACAGATTAAGCGTCAAAAAAAATTTGTGGTGACGTAAATAAAGTCATTTTATCATGAAAAATTATACATTTTAATCATTTTATTCCTTTTTGTTATCAACTGGTCACAAGGCTGGGTCAATTCATTGAATCAAAAAACAAAAAATGGGTCTGAAATTTTGTAACCACTTGTGGACCTTATTTGAACCGTTCCTTGGTTCGAGAATGTTAGTTGGGTAAGTATTCAAAAATCAAGAAAATCACATTTTCATCATAATTTCTCGAAAATGCAATGTAATTAAGATTTAATTAAAACGAGATCGATTTCAACTGGAACTGATTAAATTTATGAGAGACATTAGTTTAAGGTCAACACAATGACTAATGCGGGATAATAAAATTTCAAAATTTAGGACCTGACATGATGACAGTGACATGATTCCGTGAACCATCGGAAACTTAATTGGGAACAAGTCATATGGATCGAAATAGAAATATTTTTACTTAATTTTTTGCCTCTCTGCCTTTGCCTTTCACATGTCAATCATCCGGCAGCCGAGGTCACAATTAAAATTGAATAAGAAATTCAAAATGCTTGTAAAACTGGGGTCCATAGCGTAGTTTCATAATGACTGGACTATTAAACCCAAAGGAAATTAAAAACTACAGTTTAATTCTGTTGACGAATTTAATGTGAATTGTGCGGAGAAAATATTTTGCTTGTCAGTTCTGCTCCGCATTCATTGGGGAGCCGTAATGAACAAAAAGCTTCCGTTCCATGGAGCGCTCTACTTCAACTACAGTTCCCTCATACCAGCAACTCACATGTGATCCGTGCACTTTTCCCACAAGCCAAAGCTCCCATCACTTAAACGTAAACTTTCTTTGAAGTACTTCAAATTGTACAATTAAAATCTCTTTTTGAGATTAATCTAATGACAAGCCCGCCTTTAATAGGCGGGAATAGCGAGATTTTACAGAGTGGCTCATTTTTATACGCTCCTCTCCTGATGATGATGATATCGAATTAAATGATGATTAAATTCCATTAAATACACCAAGCCTCCTAGTGGACAAAACCTGAACCCGTACCCCTTAAATTGATAATTCATGGACCACCCAGAAGATAAATAAATTAAATAAATGTTTTGATTTGTCTTCAATACCTGAAGCAACAATTTGCTCCATGTTAAATGAGTACAAAATGATTGAGGAAGGTCAACAAGTTGCGGGAATCCATTTAAATTATTTTAAACTACAAAAAAATTAATCAAGTTCAGCTTCCTTATCTAAAATAACAATATGCAATAATAGTAAACCTGTCCGTCTATTGAAGAGAGAAAAACTTGTTTATTATTTTTTTACAGTCTACAAAAATCATTTTTAACCAAATGTACATGATCCATCTAGAGCAAATTAAATATAATTAATTTTAAAAAGATTGCCTAATTGTCTACACGTTAATTTAATTCCAAATTTAATTTCTTTTTGTTTGGTGTGGTTCAAAGGTTTTGTAGTTAAAAAGTCATGAGTTTCCTTAAAATATTTCAACAATTAAGTCTCCCATTAATTCTCCTGTCTGCGACTGCCATCCAATTGGTTCAATCTCAAAAGGAGGGGAGGAGTGTAAGTCAGTTTTTTAAATTAAAAAAGGCGGTAATTTCAATTTAGAATGGATGGATTTTTTTAATTTAAATGTTTAATTAAATTACATAGGAATTACTAGCATGGAAACCACCTAAAATGTTGAAAAAATGGTATCCTTATTTTGTGGCTGGTTATGATTTTGATAACTCTCCAGGTAAATTAATTATTTTATTTTATTTACTTTACGGAATAATTAATTATTTGACTGGAATCATTTAGTAATTGTCTGCGAATTCGGAAGATGGGATTTAAGAGCTGCTTTGGATATTGGCGGGAATTTTGCCAAAGACTTTACAAAATACACAGCCCAACTCATGGCCCGCCTTCATGAGAGCCCGCGACTGTACAAACATCCAAATGGGACAGCCACGCCGGATAAATGGATGGGAATAATTGACTTGGATGGTTTTGATGAATCTAAATTACGTCATATTCCTAGTAAAAAGTTACTGTTAATTAAAATACAAGTTATCTTTTAATTTAATTAATTGATTTTTAATTTTATTTTAGCTATTGCCAAAATGATTCAAATTGCCGGTCAATTTGCAAATGAGGAGACGTACGACCGTCGATTCAAAAAGTTTTATTTGATCAATGCTAATTATATTTACTTGGTAAAATATTTTCGATTTTTTTTAATTATGTCAACAGTTAAAAATTAATTGAAGGAGGGAGGGGCTTATTGAACATTATTATTTTTCTTGATTTTTTAAAAGACTGCCTACAATCTCCTGAAGCCAGCCCTGGGGGCTGTGGCGGAGGATTTTGAGTTGTTTGGTGATTCAATTTTTAAATTAATTTTTAATTTTTTTCATAATTATAATCAGTGGACAAAAAACTATCGGTGGCATTTCTGAGTGCCTCAACTATCTTTTTCTGACAAAGTTAAACACATGAGCTTTTCAAACTTTAAGGGTCATAGACCTATGCAATTTGAATGGTCAAGAGAAAAATAATTTGGGGTCACATTTCCATCTCAATGTTTTTTTTGTCCATGCTATTTTGTCGGCTAATTAAAAGTTTAATCAATTGTGTTTTAAATTAGGAACCATCTCAGAAAAATGGAAGCCCGTTCTTTTGCGACAGGTGTGCACACTTTTTTTAAAAAATATTTTCATTTCCAATTATACAGTTTGATTACATTTGAAATTTTATAGCGATTTAATAAATTATTAATTATTTTTTCTCCAGATTCCAAAGGATCAATTACCCGGTAATTTTTTTATTGATAATTTTGACAAAAAACTACAAAATAAAATTCAAAATTTTATGATTCATTGTTTTTCTTTTCCTTCTTTACTCAAATTTTTTAGAATGGTTAGGAGGAACAGAAAATAAAAATTACAAGCCGGTGGTTGTCTTTGGTTAAATTTATATAACTACAATTTAAAATTGTCTCAATATTTGTTTTTACAAAAGTTCAAATTCAAGTGCAAAAAATTTCAAAACGAGTTCTCTGTCACTCATTTAAAAATTAAATAAAAATTAAAAAAAAATATTTTTAATTCTTTTAAAATGAATGTCTGTACTTGAGGGCGAATTTATTTATACTTGAATGGGCAAAATAAAATGGAGAATTTAATTTGCACAAAATGAGAGTAAATATTCCAAAGCATATTGTAGTCTAATTAAAGTTTTATACTTGTCAAAAGTAACGTTGAAAATCTCAACTTTAGATTTTCAAAACACAGACGCAAGCTCGATATCCCACGTGATCCCTTTGAAGTCACATGACTTGTAGTCTCTTTGCCTGCATTCCCAAAATTTAAAGAAACAATATTTTTCTCTCTTTACATTTCTCCAACACGTGCACAAAAACAAAGTTTTTTCTAAGGTTGTCACAATTAAATTAATTCAAAAATTAAATATTAAATTGTCTACAAGTGACACAACTAAAACAAAATGAATTTCTCGAAAGTTTGCCGTCTCCCACCGCCCTCAAAATCCTTATTAAATTTAAGTAAATTAAAACATTTAAAAGTACCTCAGTCAAGTCAAGCAACTTTAGCACAAGCACAAGGAAAATTTAATAAATTAACTAAATTAGATTTTTACTACACTCCCGGCTCTGCTCCCTGTCGAGCCATCATGTTGACTTGTTTTAATTTAGAATTACAATTAAATTATAAATTTGTTAATTTACATGAAAAAGAAAATCTTGAGCCCAAGTTTGTAAAGGTAAAAATCCAATATTAATACTTTAATTAATTAAATTAATTTTACAAATTAATTTATTTTGCAACAGCTCAATCCACTGAAACAAGTCCCCGTCCTGGATGACAATGGCTTCGTCATGATAGAAAGCCGGGCAATAATTCAGTATTTGTGTAATGCCTACGGTAAAAAAATAAAAAGTAAAATAATAATTTAAATATATAAAGTTAATATTTTATTTAATTTAATTTGACAGCCAAAAAATCTACGCAACATTTTTACCCGACTGACCCAAAAAAAAGATATTTGGTAGACAAAATGCTCAACTTTGACCTCAGTACTTTGTACGCCTCCTTCTCTGCCCTGTACTACCCAATGATTTATCATCAAGCCAAATTTGACACGGACAAATTGGCACAATTAAATGAGAATTTGCGCATTCTCGATTATTTTCTAGAGGCCTCTCCCTACGCGGCGGGGGAGGGCGTGACAGTGGCGGATTTCGTGTTGATTGCAAGTCTCTCATCAATTGAGACAATTCATTCTTTGAACGCTTATCAAGATTTAAGGAAATACGTGGAACGATGTAAATTAAATATTAAAGGTTATGCCCAATGTAATGCATCTGGTGTTGAGTCATTTGCTCAATGGGCTCAAACTGGAATTAGAAATGCTAAAATTAAAAATGGTTAAATTGTATTTAAATTACATTTATTATTTTGTCTTAAAACTATTTCTAAAATAAATACGTTTTACTGTCAAATTAGTAATTATACTTGATAAGTATCTGCAGTTTTTTTGAAGGTATTCAATTTTAAAACTACAGTTTACCAAATGTAATTAAATTGGTGTTCATTACAATTGCTACGGACAAGAAACATTTTTTATCCAGTTTATTTTTAAAAATTTAATTACCAATTAAAATACTGATTTGATTTTTCACCACTCACCATAGCCCGTCTACATTGACTTGGTTTGAGTTGGTTGCCAAATTGTTTGGTCCAAATTGTTTTGAATTTTTTTTCATGAAGATGAAAAAATTGTGGGACAATAAAAATATTGGTTATTTAAAACGCGAGAAGAAGATTAGCAACTTGTTTGGACACAAAATCAATAAAAATGAGAGTCGATGTCCTTTCAATCTTTGAACATTGTCCTGCCTTTATCCCAATTGCTGGAATTGACCTGCACGTTGTCCTGTAAAAAACCCGCTCAATTTTAAGACTCAATCCCTGTGGCATGACCTCAATGAGATGAGTCAATTTTCCCAATTTTTCTGGGATGACAAAGGCAGTATTTAGTATCCCAATATAGAGAATGATGGCGATAATAAACAGGCCAAATAATATGACTGCCAATGGCGGATTTGTTTGAATGAATTGAATTGACCCAAAAATCCATCAATTATGGCTGTGGCTATGGTCGCACTTTTACCCGTAAAAATGTGATCGGACCATCCCAAATTGAAGAGGAGAAGCTCAAATTGAAATTTTCGCGCTTTCTCTTTGAATCGAAGCAACTCTCTAATTTCCAGCTGGCGGCCATTTTCTTTCAATCTATAAAATAAGTTACACACAAATTTGACATAGCCCAAGGTCAACTAATGCTAAAAATATTAAAATTGTTACCTGATTCCAAGAGCCCCTATTCTCTGAATTTCAACATCAAGGTCAAGTGTCATCCGGGTCATGAAATACAAGAGAAAATAAGCACTAAAATGGGCATATCCCATTACAACAGCATACATGGCCATGTCCACCAATAGGCAAATGAAATACGTGACCCAGTTGACCCATTTTTGAGATAGGGCACAAAGTAAAAGAATTGGCATGGATGGGTCAGCAATGTAACACAGAGGGTACATTGCAGTACACGAATAAAGCAAAAGCGGCAAGTATGAAATTAGTAACTCTTTCAATGACCTTGACCTCCATTTATTTTTTGTCCCTTTCACGTCCACTTTCTCTTTGTTTTGGTCACTTCCAATTTTGTCAAGGATTTCCATTTCCACATCAATTTTATGAGTAGCGCTCCCTCTTGATGTGGCCACTGTACAAATAAAATTTTGTGGAAAAAAATTAAAAATTCACATAATTCAATATTTTATAGTTTAATTAAAATTAAATTAACCTTCAAATGTATAAAATTCATTGTACAATTTGGCGCTAATTTCAAGCCACTGAACAAACATTTTCTGAAGCCAATAATTAATAAGAATATAAGCCATTGTAATGACGAGAAGAATGGGAACTTGGTACAATTTTGGATGACCAAATCCCACTGACCTCCCTGCTTGACCCATAATGTAACACGTGTACAAAAATACACTAATTTGCCATAATTTAAAATTTACATGGCGCCAACTGGAATTCATAATTTTTAAATGGCCACTCCTTTCATCAAATTGAAATGGGTAGACATTGACATGACAAAGGAGGTCAAATATTTTGAAATTATATTTCAAATGTTCCCGCTTCAACATTTTTAGTTTTATTTTTGAAAATAAATGTCCAAGTATTTTATATTATTGCCTAAAAACTCAAAAGTAGTTGGCCAGTTTCATTTTCGTTAGTTTACAATAAGAACAATAAGTTGTGGGTCATGTTCATAGTTTGTTCGGGATGAAGGGGAGGGAGGGGGGGGGGGGGTTCTAGGTACAAAAAATAATTACTGTCATTAAGTTGTCAATTTTGGCCAAATAAACTCTCAGTTTAAAAAGGAATAAACAATTGTGTTTTTGTAGGAGAGATGAATTAAATTGTCAGTGTCACAAAAATTGATTTGTTATTTTGGTACACTCAAAATATGAACTATTTGTGTTTAAATTATTTTTTTTTAAATAAAAAATTGATTTATTTAATTTTGACACAAATATTTTGCTCACTTTCCACTTAAAGTCAGTTTGCAATGGTAAGAGGGGAGTAAAGGAGAAATGGAGACAATGGAGAGGATTTTTTGGCCTTTGGGAATAAGGAAATTGGTTAATGACATGATTTAAAAGCGACTGAATAATTTAGAGTCTAATTAAATTTTCTAGCTTTATTATTATTTCACAACATCATGTTAAGAAATTGAATATGGCCTAGCGTTTTAAATGTTTTTGTTAATTAACTTTAACTGTAGTTAGTTCCTGTCACTTCCTGTATTCTTTAGAGCTTAAAAAGAGAATCTATTAAAGCTTGCCTCTATCATGCCACCCAAGTATTAAAAACAATTTCAAAAACAAAAAAAGTACGAGATTTTTTTAGAGAGGAAATTTCCTAGGATTTCTGGATAGCCCTTAAGACGTGGAGAATTTGAATTGCCCGCTGGAACATAAATGGAATATTAATTGACAAAAAAAACTCAAATGTCCATTTGGTGAATATTTTCTCTTGAGTTAGAAGCCTGCCAACTGCCAGATGGAAGATGGGAATTGCCAGTTGGAATTAATTTAACTTTGTAAAAAAATCTATTGTCTCGAGATCAATTATCTAATAATTAATTAATTAAACAATAATTAAGACAACGACCCCTCCATTTACCTAGCGTAAAGCATTGACCCGCCTAATTAAATTGAAGCTTAATTCTTTTATTAGGTAATCTTGTCACAATTATCTTGGCCCTAGCACGTGATTTTGTTTTTAACATCAAATCCAATTAGACATTAGTAATTTTGAAGGAAGGAAAAATGACGAAAATTGTATTCTTGAGCTTGACCCTCTTCCTCTATTTTTTACAGGTGTGAAAATAATTATTTTAATTAAAATTAAAATATAAATAATATTATTCCTAATTTTTTTAATTCCAGACAACCCTGGGAATTTCAATTGATGAAAATGAGCGAAAAAATATTTTGGCTAGTAAATTGGAACGACTTTTACAAAATGAAGATTTTGATAAAGTTGAAAATCTTAAAAATCAATTGGCAAAACAAATTGAGATCAATTTCATCAAAACAATGGCCGCTGCTGTTATTGCTACAAAGGGGAAAGATCAGCAAAATATTTTACAGGTAAAAGAAAAAGTCTATAAATTAAATTAGAATTTGGCGTTTTTGTACCTCAATTAAAAATAATTAATTGTTCCTAATTAATTGCACAGGTAATGAGACAAGCATTAAATGGAGAATTTGACTTTCAACCGGAAATCAATCATTTGCCAACTCATCTCCGTCAAGAATCTTCTAATCAAAATGACAATTTTCAAAGAGTTCTCAAAACCATCCAACAGGTTAATTGCCAATTAAGATGCCTTTTAAATTCAACAGATAATAAAATATGCAAATATTTAAAATGGCGCTCAAAATAATTGAAATATTCCACATTTTTAGAAACCGAGTAAATTCATAGAATTACAAGATGACGAAGATGAGGAAGATGAAGATGAGGAAAACAAACCAAAAGCTGTCGTCGCATCCGCCGCAACAAATAGCACAAAAATAGCCAACTCTACCACAACCCCTGCGCCCACTCACGTAGAAAAAATATTGGACAGTGCAAGTAAAATAAATATAAATGAAGTGAGCACCTTTTTAAAACAAATTCCCTCCATTTTTGAGGGTGTTGAAAGTATCATAGATGGCGTGGATGAATATTTTAAATAAAA
>JAQIVZ010002144.1:0-23629 GCA_034700945.1 Arrhopalites spinosus
TAGGCCCCAGACCCTGGCGGTTTATTAGAGACTGGCGGCTTATAAGAGACTGGTGGTCTAATAGAGATAATACGGTACTATGAGAGTATAAACCAATCATGCATTTGACTATGACATTCGAAGCATGGCCTTCTCAAATTATTTTTTTGTCAAAGAGTATAAATGACAAGGTTAATACAATACATGTGTGCATATGTACACTTGTACTTGCCCCTTAGTTTTAGTCAATTTTAGATTAAAGCTGCATTTAAATTGTCCATGCATTTTAATTTTTAATATAAATTACGATAATAATAAATTTAAAAAATGTGTCCCAAAAAAAGACTAAAAAGAAGGAAAATAATCAGGTATTTAAATAATTTACCTTCTCGTAATAGCATTTTAGTTTCAAGGGTAGAAATAGTAGGTTTATGAGATGGAGGCCGAGGAGAAGTAGATTTCTTTTGCTCTACATATAAATTTTACAAACATGAAACAGGCAAAAGCATTTTTTTCTTTTTCTTTTGGTAATACAAGTAATATTACATTTAATGTCTATTATAATAAGAAATATGTACTATTAGTTTTGTGTATCACAAAAAAAGTCAATCCAAATAAAAATTGAGTAGAATTGGATTTCAATAAGTTAATAGTTACGAGTACCCAATATCAAAAAATAGGGGAAGCAGCAAAGGTTAATACTTAAGTCTGTTAGTTTTAGCTTTTCTAAAATAGCAAAACTATACAGCATATCTATGTCACTAAGTAAAGTAAAATACGCATATAAAATAAACTGGCAGCTCTATTTTTTAGTCTTTATGAATTGACTCTAGGCAAATAAAAAAAAGAAAAGTAAAATGATATTTCATTCTCTAGGTATAACTTGTAAAAAAAGAGTATGCTCCCTTGCAACATTAGACAAGTCTAAGCTTTTCCAAGACTCTTTTTTTATGAAGAAGGCCGGATTTTCTTTTCTTTTTTTTGTAAGGGAAAATGGTTTTTTCCTTTTTTAAAAAAAACAATTTTATCGACTTTTCTCTTTTTAGTCGAATAATTCTTTTTTTTTCTATTGAAATAAATGTCAATGGAATGGACATTGTAGTAGGTGAAGGTGTTGACTTAATAATATAAAACATTTTTAGAACCCTCCTTCCGGCCTTGTTGAGGGAGGGCAAGAGAAAATGGAGAATGGCTTGTATGCACGCATTCTTATGGTCTTTAATGGTAAAGAGAGAGAAAAGTTTTGTGTGGAGTTAAGTCCAAAGAGAAAGTCATGAACATTCATCAAATGGCAAAACCATGAACTTCTTTTTTCTTCAAAATCATTTTCTGACAATTTTGACCCACAAGGGAAAAGGGGATGCAGGTGTATTTTTTGTACAATGTAATGTAGACTAATATTATGATATATTATGCTAATAACTCTATTCTTTTTCATGAACCTACTAACTGATAACTGTTTATCAGTACAGTGAAAGTATTTCTTTCCCTTTGTAAATGTAAATAAAAGAAAAAAATGAATCTCTTAAATGTCTTACCTTTCACCCTTGAAGTTGATTTATTTTGTATTCGATTCTCCTCAGGCAATTTCTTTTTCGTAGACTGGACGGCATCTGACTCCTTTAAATGCTGTAAATCAACCCATTTTATCATTTAATAAATATTATCATTATTAAATAAATATTACACTTGACTTATAGTTAATAAATGTGTACCTTCTTTTCAAGTTCTGAAATTGTATGCTTTGGTGTAGCCGTGTGCGGTCTAATATGCATTGGCTTGCCTGGAAAACTTTTTCTGGTATTTTCCTTATCCTTTTCTTCCTTCGATATGGACCTTTTGAAGCCAAAAAAATGACAAAAATTTAATGTACAATTTCATCTTCATCACGTTGACAATTTTTTCCACGTCATTTAATTTCCTCTCTCAAAACTTGATTTTATGGGGGGGGGGGGATTGGAGATTGTGAGATAAAAGTTGAGTAATGAAGTGAGAAATTGGGCTAGGGGGCTACAAAAAAGGGGAGATAAAGATCGAGAGTAGAACTCTCTCAAAATATTTGGAACATGACTCACTTTGTGGTGGTACTCATGAGAGCCAATGCAGCCAATGAAGTTCTTTTGGAGACTTGATCCCATACCTGTTGGTGGTACACTTGGGAAAGGGCCGTGGGACCCAATTCAGTTCCCCAACCACGAAACTAATGGACAAGAGTAAATAAAATGTAAATCAATAGATTGAAAAAATGTTTATTTTTTTTTGGTTGTGTGTTGAGTTGGTTCAAAATTACTTTATACTCGCCAGCCTTCTTCCTCAATTCAATGACTTCTTTATACCATGGATTCTCATCTTGATCCCCCTTCTTCTTGAAAAATCTTCCATCAACATACTCATACTGTGAAAATGGTCGAAACCTCTTTTTATACTCGGACTTGTACTCCTTTCTGTGTGAACACAAGAAAAAAACATTCAATGAAATCTTAGCCTCATTCAATCCCATTGAAAGGCTTTTCTCTCAAAATTAGTTTCAATTCATCTCCATCATGTGAAGCAAGATCCATTTTCAAATGACTTTCTTTTTACAAAAAAAACTTTCCCAAACAAAATTCTATCAGTGGACAATACAAATACACAAGGCATGGCATATGATTTAAAATAGGATTAAAATACAAACCTTCTAAAGTCTTCAAATTTAGGTTCATGAGGAGCGGAGGAATCTTTTCCAATGTCAATTTTTATGTCTGTTGCCGAATGGGACGGCACAAAGTCACTCAGTCCTTCACCACTATAACCTGACAGGCCTATTGTCACGGGGATTGGAGCTGAGGTTGCCATTACAGTTCTCGTACTACTCTCATCTGTTCCCATCATCAAAAATATATTCATCAAAATTTACTCTTTTCTTTCATAAAAAATGACTAAACTTTTGTGACAACTTACCAACTGCACTTTTATTTTCTTGGGGTATAAGGCTAAGTTTTTGCGAATGAATTGGTGCTATTCCAGCTGCTGGTCGAATTGTTCCCATAGACAGTGACTTTCTCGGCCCTCTTGCACCTCCTTCGCCGTATCCACTAATATTCTGTGAACGTGTATACACAAACATGATTAATCACAATTTTATTCTCAAAAACTTTTACGCCGGCAAATTCCCCCTCTTTTTTCTGTGTCCCCCGTGTACTTTTCTGGGGGAGGGGGTTAATCTTTAGTGCGACAAGCAAAGTATAGTTGAATTTTAACTTTTGTCAAAAGAATATTTTAAGCCATGCTCAAGCCACCAAGTGTCTTCATGGTGGTTTCAAGGTACTTTTGTATTATATATTGTGTAATATGTACCTTGTATAAATGTAAGGCTTTTAGTGAGAACTAGTTAAGAATAGATTTGGTAGGTTTACATGAGTTCATGTGTCTTTATATATAGACCATAATTGGAATAGATATCATTAAAGTTAAGACTCATTAGCGACACTCTTACTCTTAATGGGCATAGAAACGTCATCATTAACTACATGCAGGGTCTTTCATATTCCCCTCTCTTTTCATTTTGAGAGAGACCTCTTGACCTAGGTCAATTTAATTAAAAATTGTCTACAAAATTTTGCCCCTGTTTCTGACTCCCTTCTCATCTTGCAACGACAAGTAAAAGTTATGGAAGACCCTGTATATTTTACAATCGAATTTTCCATTGTTTCGCCAGTTGCCCAAAAATTGTAGAGTCATCCCTCTCTCTCTCTATTATTTAAATATGTGAACTATGTAATAATGATGGGTATCAATAATTAATTAATTATGTAGTAAGTCATATCAATAAAATTCTATAGGTTGTAAGTTGTAAAGAGTAGTCTACAAATTTAACTCATTTTTTCTTTGTAAAAAGAAGAGACATGGAGATGAGATAGATATGAATGGAGTGTAAATTGGAAAACAAATTTAATGTAAAAATTAATCTTGATTAAAATTGACAAGATTCAAAGGGATTCAAAATAGAGAAAACCACCAGGCCACTAATTGTAAAATTCTCATGTTTTTGTGTTGCATGGAAAATGGCCAGACATATTGAGACTACAACTAGACTGGGAGAGCAGTCTGTATAATTTGGTCAATTCGTAGGAGATTAGACACACCTGCTCAGCCTTTCAGAGACAAATCTTGATGAAAGTCGAGAGAGAGAGAGAGAAAGGGGGCAAGAAACTGAACGTGATTTGATTCTACATTCCTCAGTTGTTTGAATCGAGATAAACGATCAATTATCGGAAGGAGACAGGGCGACTAGAGAAAATGGAGAAAAACAACTCAAACGGAAGTGTCCAATTCACCCCCTTCCTCCCCCCATTTTACTTGCTAACATGGCACATGCCAAAACAATGGCAAAACTGGAATTAATGCAAAATCAATAAAATTGACTCTAAAGAGGCCTCAAATTTACACATGTACGACGTATAAATGGCAAACTGTTTTCTTTCTCCACTTCCACTCACTCCAATTATAATTTACTGTCCCCAACACAACTCACACAAATATGTGCCCTCATAAAATCCTCTCAGAGTCATAATCTGATACTGACATTTTAATTGAAATTATTATATTGCCAATTTTTTGCAATGAAAAAATCAAGATTTTTGACTAAAAACAATTTTTTTCTGTTTTAAATTGAAGGATTCCTAACATGGAACGACAAACAAGAAAATGTCAATGACCATGATTACATATTTTTTGAAATAAAAATTCTTGGTTTGAGCATGCAAAGTTTTAAAAAGAAAGAAGAAAATAATAGAGAGAAAGAGAGAAAAGAGAAAGTTATATAGATAAAAATAAAGCTCCTCATTGTATTTTTGGGATTAATATGAGTAGAAGTAAAAAAATTTGTAATTTAGCATGTGAGCAAGTATAAAGGACAAAGAAAGAGAGTTCTATCTGCCGTCCATATTGAATCCATTAGAGTCACGCAACATTTTTACAAATATCAAGAGAGAGAGAGAGTTGAATTGAGTTTTTTGTGGGTAACTATTAGACATGGGTCACCTTTACATTTCGTGCTGATTATTGCGTACAACTCAACTAAAAATATTAACGAAGCCCAACTACAGAGAGAATATGACAAGTACCTAAAGTAATTCAAAACTATTGTCTACACATTATCCCCAACTTTCTACAATGTAAGTTATGTATACATACTTGTCTCTCTTCTATCCTCATTACAAAACTTTCCTTTTTGTAGACTTTCTCTCATGGGGAAAATTCTCAAGAGAAAATATCAAAATGACAGTCCATGTAATTTCCATGTTGTCGGTTGTACAACACGAGAGAGAGAAAGAGACACACGAAGATTTTTTAAAATAATCATGAAAGCTTCATGAAAGCATAGAAGCGTAGAAAATGGTGCTCAAAGAAACGAGTGCAAAAATATTAAAATAGTTTGCAAAACATTGAAAGCGCATGCATTTCAGTCATTGAACTGAGACTCAAGAGTGAAAGAGAGAGAGTGAGAAAGAGAGATAGTATAAAAGGACGTCAGTGAATTGCAAAGTGCAATTTATAGTGTCAATATGTGGTGAAATTAGTCGAGTGCATGATTTGCACTCTGTCACAATAATTTATATATTTCATAATGGTGGCCATTTTGCATAAAAGCTCATACAATAGCTCTCCCTCTCATATAAAACAAGATTTCAAATGGTCCAAAATTACAATTGTAAAGGTCATAAAAATAGAGAGAGAGAGAGAGATGAAGGTGGATTATGGACTGACCGTGGAGTGAGAGTCATACGCCGTACTGGACTTGGTTAACCAATCATTGGAACTTCTGTTAGCTAAGAAGTCAGGATGTTTTTTCCGTCGAGGAAATGATGGCTCTCCTGGTCTCCCTTTAAAAATTATATTTAATTAATTATTAATCAGAATATTTTTATTTTTTTTCTAAAACCTAAACAATCTCTCCTTCCTTCCCTTTATTTTAACCTAAAGTTTTCTTATATCTGTCTCGGCCTACTCTTTTTAATGGACATGTTTAAACAATGAGGTGAAGTCAATTAATAAAAATAATATAGAATGAGACTAGTTTAACACACAACATTGTTACAGTATGCAAATGAAACTTGTACTACTCTTCTCTAGTACATACACAACACGCATAAACCACAACATTACAGTCATACTAAAAAAATTTGCACAATAGTTTTGCATCAAGACTAGACCAAAAACTATGGAGAAAGTACCAGACACAAAGGGAGAGAGAGAGAGACGGACAAACATGGAGAGAATTAAAGTTTATGTATATTGTAATGGAGAACATTTAAGGTGGCGTATAAAATGAGGAGGAGGAGGAGAGGGGGGATGTGTTCAATGTAAAAAAATGACTAAAATACAAGAATAAAGAGAGAGAAAGGATGCAATAAAATAACCATCAACCACATTTTCCTAAATGGTTTCAACTAGACTATTCATATCCTTCTTCACTTTTTTCTTTTCCCTTTGACTCTCAATCTCATTTTACATTAACGGGGGAGGGGGGGGGGGGAAGTAAAGTGGGCCTATTTTAGTGTGCATATCAATAAATGGTTTCTCCCTTCTCCATAATGCACCAGAAGGTCCCTTCATTTTTATCCCGTACTGTACAAACCCTCCCCTCCGCTTCTCCTCCTTCGCCTCCTCTTGAAAAAAGAATTGCATTGTCAAGTTGCAACATGAAAAAATATTCAGGATCATCTGAGTGGATGCGGGGAGGAGAGGGACCACTGACTCATACGAGTGGGGAATTCTATTCTGACTTTTATACCTTTTTTTACAACATGTACCTCATTTACATACATGTACATATTTTTTTACAATTCATATTGACTTTAACATAATAAAAATCATAATTAATTGTCTCTCCTGCCCTGTCTTTTACAATAATTACAAAATGTATTTCTATTGACCATAAAAAAAACCATTTATTGATTTTGGTTTTGGTTACAAGGAATTTCCATTGGAGAGAGAGAGAGATGAATTTTATAGAGATTTAAAATTAGAAAGAGAGAGAGAGAGAAAGGGGAGGAATGACAACCAAAGTCAAATATTTGTCTTGTATTTTATGTCCCTTGATAAGACTTTATCCTCATGGATAGATAGTTATTGGATTCTAATGATAATTTGTATTCGACTCTTGTAACCCTTTATTTTCCAAACTCTAAAACAAATAATAAATTGATGACTCTTTGGCCATTTTCAAACCAATTTTCTCATCTCAATCCATTCCATTTCATCTAGACATTGTACTCTTGTGTTTTTTGTACATATATAAAAGTTCAATACAGTTGAATGGACTCTTGTTTCAAGTCCTTTTTCTCGCTCTCAACAACTCCCCTTCCAATTTTTGAGCCACATGTACATTACATTGCAAGGGCATGGGAGTTGGATGAGAATTTTTTGGAAAGTACAAACGGAGAAAAGAAATGCCCCTGGCTATTTCCACTCCTTTCCCTACCTTCAAGACATTAAAACCTTTTCAAGATAAATAAATTTTTCTCTTAACTTGTTTTACTCTCTCTCTCTCTCTTTATTTTTTGGAGTTCATGGAAATCGATTTTTCTTTCGCTTTCCTTGAGTCAGATTGAGAGAGAGAGAAAGACGGGGATCTGTGGATTCCGTCTATTTTTGTGAAGTAAGCATTTGTTCATGTTTACTAGACATTTCACATCCTTTGAGAGATACCCCTTGCTTGTCTCTCCTCTCCTTCGTCGGTCTTCTCATAAATTAGGTAGTGAGACGCAGAGCCCCTCAATATTTTCTGTGTCTGTTTCACCCATTTAACATTTCCTTACTCTCCAATTATTAGTCACATCACACAATTTCTTTATTCAAATTGTCACCATTTTCCAGTGTCAACTAAACAATTATTTTATCATCACAGTCGTCACGTAGAGAGAGAGAGAGACGTGGAATACATTTTGTGTTGTCTTATATACAAATGCATTATTCCAAGTGTATGACGTGTCAATCAAAATAGTTGAAATAATTGAAATTGGGGATTTATATTTTCTATTTTGAGATAATCTTTGTTAAGCAAAAAGACAAAAGACGCTAATGCAGATGCATCCATGAATTTAGAAGTAAAAATATAGTCTACAGTAAAGATATGTATGGAGAGAGAGAGAGAGAGAGAGAGAGAGTAGACATGCTTGATATTTGCTGCAACAAAGAATTCTTGAGCAAGGTCTATGCCCTTTTCTCTCATCCCCAAAAATTTACCAAGGACACTCTTCTTCTTCTTCTTTCCCAAAATTAAACTCTTCTCCTCCTGAATTAATCCCACTCTACACCAGTCTCCTCTTGAAATATTAAGCATTTGTCAACACTGGAGAGGAATTAAATTCAAAATTGACATTTTCAAACCCTTTTCTTAATCATCCTCTCAACCTTCCCTTTTTGTACAACAATCTTCATTAAATTTCAACAGTTAAAACTAATAGACACACATCCATGCACCACTGACTAAAATAATCTCTTTTTTTTGTTTTATGTTCTTTGGCCTGTGGGGCAAGAGAGAATTTCACTAGAAAAAAAAACTTTTTTTAACTTTTGACAAGTCTTCAAAATTAATTCACAGAAAGAATTGAAATTGCGTAAATCATTTTAAGTTGTCAAATCAAATTTGAGTGGAGAAAATTGTCAAGTTGATTATTGAAAAGACAGGAAATGACAAGTTTTAATGAGAAAGTCTTTGATTAAATTTGTTTAATCAAGGAAAAGTCAATGTCTCTCAAGGTTAATTCATGATGATGAGAGGATAAAGATGAGGATGATAGAAATTTGCCAAAAACTCGGACGATATAAAAAAATTTGTAGGGAGAAAACTAAAACCAAGTAAAAAACAAGGAAAGGGAATGCAGAAATAACATTTTTTTGTCTAGTCACGTACATTGGCAAGGAAGCAATTTGTTTCCGTGGTGGTTGCCATTAATGTCACTCTACTGCATTTTCCCTTTATAGACACTCTCCATCGTCAAAGGATTTTTTTAGTGTAGGGCACAATGCACATTTTCTACACATGTACAACTTTTTCACAAATTCTTCTATAAACTACACACAGAAAAAAGGGGCTAGAAGTTAACTAGAAGTAGGAGTGGCTCAAAGACTCACATTTCACATTTGCCTAGAAACTAGTGCAAGACTTTACCACTCTCGATTGTCCTGTACAATTAAATCTCTATGACTATTTAATATTAAATGACATTTGTGAACCTTTTCTCTCTCTCTCTCTCAATTACCACAGATACTTTACCAAAAATGGTGAGAGGACACACAAGAAAATCTTGCCATTTTACGTTCCTAACAATCTCAACCATTACTCCCTGAATGATATTTCTAAAAAACCATTTTCTACTTTTTTTTCTTTTTAACTCTAGTCCCTGAATGAGACTTTTTTTTATTTCTAAAATTTTAACTTGTCTATCTGTAGGTGGTACGGCTCATCCTCATCAGAAAAAGGTAGGGAAAAAAAAGTAAACTTAAACTGGGAATACAGAGATATAGAAAACTATGGATTTACTGAATAAATTAGACTTTTCTCTTGAAAGGATTTTCTTTTCTCTCCATTTTCAAAACTCTAACAATTTTCTTCCATATTGTGAGAATAGAATAGAGAGACACTCAAATAAGAGATTATTTAATTTTGAAGAGAAAAAAAAGGAAAAAAGAAAATAGAGTTACCTGCCAAAGTGGAGAGTTGATCCTGATGAGATTGACTAGCAGGCTGTCGGATTACTGGTGGTTGAGTGACAGAAGAGTCAGAAGAGCCAACGTACTCATGCCATTGGAAAGTTGAACGATATTCAGAGTGAAGCTGGAATACACAACCAAAAATATTTTCCACATATAAACACCCATTTTCAAAAACACACACCAACAGAGAGAACTTATTTCTTGTCAAATATTATTTATCTTATAATTATATACTTTTTCAACGGGGGTTTTCAAACATATTGTTCATAAAAAGTTAGTGGGGTTTTAGGGGTCGTAGGGATTTTGGCTAAGCTGCATTTTCTAAGTCTATCAAGAGAAAGAAAGTGGGGGGAGGGGGTTATTTTTTTTATGTAAACAGAAAATTATTTACAAAAAAAGTATGAATGAATGATACAAGTGAGAAGCACAACTGAAATGGGGAGGGGGGAGGGAAAAATTTTCTGTTTTTGGTTTTGGTTTTGTTGGTGAGGGACAGAACACAACGCGTACCGTGTATGCAATGCAGGAATTTTGGAGGACAGACTTTTGTGCCCTGGCCTCACGAGAGAGAGAAGGTTGCTTGACCAGACTTTTTGGGGAAGTTGAACTATAAGAGAAAAGATTTGTTTTTTTGGCAAAAAAAAATACGGATTCTATGGTTAAGGTGACCAACCTTTTCCACGGGCATTGACGGACACGCGCGACACAGATTCCAAAATGAACTGATCATTAGACTTAAATGCACTGGAATCCTCTCTCTTTTTTTATAATATACAATACAACTTATATATATATATACATGTATATATATACATCACTCTTTTTTTTTGAACAATTCAAACAATTTTTCAACTTTGAAGATAAAAATTTAGTCTGCAGTTTTTCAAACCCCAAAAATGTTTTTTTATGTAACTTAGTCCTTGTTTTTTTGGCTTACTTTTTTTTAATACTTGAGTACTTGAAGTAAAAAGTCTTTTGTCGATACTATCAGCGGTGTACGGAGAGGTGTAATTGTAGAGTAGTTGACTGACCGGTTTGAAAAAAATTAAAACAAAAGAATTGTTTTTGAGAGAGAAAGAGAGATTACAAGAATTCAGGCCAAGCGAAGAAACACAAAAATATTTTTTTGGGCAGATTTTTAGCTAGACTGTTGCAAAATGGGGAAATGATTTTTTTTAAAAAATAAAACTGAATGTCTTTTTCTTGTTTAGAAAATTGTGAGAACAGGAGTTCCTGTTCAAGGAAAGGAAAAAAGGAAAAGGCTTGTCAACAGAGCTGCCTCATCTTGCTCTCAAAAAAGAAAGTTCACATTGAGTTGAGTTGGAAACAAGTTTTAGTGAGAGAACATATTAAAAGGCTCCACGCCGACTCCGATTTGGTCAACCATTTTCCTTCTCCCCGATTTTCTCTTTTCACTCAAGTTCTGCTCTCCCCCCTCTCTCTCTCTCTTTCACTTTTTCCGTCTGCAGCATAGATTATATGTGTAACCGGGTTTTTTGGGGAGTATGTACTACTCCAGACAAAACATCGAGTCAAAAGATCGATCAACCGATGCCGACTCTCTCTCTCTCTATACATGCATACACCCAATGTCCTTCTTTTACCTTTTATCTTTTATACCATCCCCAAACCCCCAACTATGTACTTCAACTCTCATAGAATCCCTTGTTTACTACACGACTTAAACATTTTAAATAATCTTTCTCTCTCTTTCTCTCCAAATAACGTCTGACTTTTCCCCTTCCTTGGTAGGTGTTGATGTACTGTGTAATAATATTAGAGAAAAGTTTGAGATGGAAAACTATGAACGTGTCCATGTATTCCATCTCATCTCCCAGCAACTGGTTTGAGAGAGAGAAAGAGAGTGTGTGTGTTATTTGAGAGGTTTAAGAGTTTACATTGTGCCAATTCACAAGTCCATGTTAAGCTCCCAGTCCTTAATGGGAATGACCCAACTCTCCTTTCTTTGCTCTTATCCCAGAAAAAAATTACATTTAATAGTTTTTGAATATAGATGACAATTAATTGAATTTTCTTAGAGAGAGAGACTTTATTATGAGGGGAAAGTCTCAAGACTGAAAGTTAATTCTTTGGCTCTCCTACAACTTCATGTTTAATTCAATCCGATTTTCCTTTCTAGTCTAGTAAAAGTCTAAAAAAGATGAGACATCTGAAGGGAGTCTTTTTCTTACATTTCTTTTAAAATATTTAAAGTAAAACTTTCTCTTTTTTTCGAATTATTTACTCCTAGAATTAAATTTTAGATTATTGACGTTGAGAATTAAAGTCAAATTCTCAATACTTGATTATGTTTTTTTGTCAAAAACATAATTGTAATTTAAATTCTAGTTTTAGATGTGACAGTCCTTCAGTTAAATAAAAAGAGGGGGGAGAGACACTTCCTCCTCAAACTGTCGCTTATGATTTCTTTTATGTGCCATACAAAAATTTTTTTTGAGAAACATCTGCCACATTCTGCTCTCCATCATACCAATCAAATTTAAAAAACCCCATGGCCCATGGGTAAACAACAACACGAAGAAAAAATATTTTTTCTTGTAGGGAAGAAGAGAAAAAGAAGGGGAGGGGGGTTTACTGATACATATGACTCTGTATCTCTCTCTATAAATACAAAAAAGTATTTGATTTATATATTTATTCCCTATATTTTTAACAACCATGTTAGTCTTACAGGTACACCTGAACTAACCCTTGGTATGGCTTCAAATGACAGGGAAATACTTTATCGGCTTTTTGTGTTAAAAAAAGTGGAGACTCGACGACATTGCAACTTTAGTAATGCCTCTACCTTATGTGTGTTCCATCCGTCTATTATTACTCTCCCTCTAAGAAAAATCTTTAGCTTTCTCCACTCTGGTTACTTGCACAAGAAAAAAAAATGGTGATATTTTTAGTAATGTCACGAATGTTTTTTTATACATATTGAATGTAACCATGTTAGGATATAGGTCAGATTCCCAAATTTTTCCGCATGATAACCTCCTCAATATTACATTGTAGGTACACAAGTTATTCTTATTCATTTGTGTGTGTGTGTGTGTGTGTGTGTGTGTGTGTTATAACTTGTTTTAAATGTCGACTTTTTAATTTCTTTTCTATGCACTCACCTTAATGTATTTAGCTATACATTTACATTTTTTTTAACACTCACTTTTTGGGACACAATGTTAGTCTTTTTTTTCAAATGTTGTACAAGGTTGAGAATTGACTGCATTGCTTTCCTTTGTTTTTCAAATATTTTAGAGAAAAAAAAAGAAGTTGACAATACTTGTGACAAAAAAAAGAGAGAAAGGATTGATGCAATTACTGTGAAACTCACAGTCAAAATAAAGTCGTTTCATGAAAGGCAGTAAATGAAGAATGTGTCTGCCTTCTCCACGGTTGAACTTTACACAGAGTACTCAAAAAAAAGGAGAAAGCTAACAGGAGAAAGTTTAGGACTATAATAAGATTTAATACAACATGTCATGTATGTTATATAAATACGGCTATAAAAATGAAACTTGTTTTTTCAGACCAACGAGGGGGAGGGGGGGAGTTAGAGAAAAACTTGCATGGAATGTATAATGCAACTCTCACAACTTTGTAGTACATGTATGTACACCTCTAGTAATATTATTATGGAAAGGAAATCAAAATAATATAAAAAAGGAGAGAAAGTTGACACAAAATCCTTCAAAAAAAATAATATTATTTGATACCATCAAATATCACCCATGTGCTATATATAAAACTAGTATGCAAATGCCAACCAAAAAATGAACACAGAGAATAGTTTACACTTTTCTGGTTTTTTTTTTAATTTTCTACCATTTTGGACCAGATACAGTACATGTACTTTTTTTTTAGTTAAAACACAGCGAAGAGTCAAACAATTATATAATATCAACGGATACATAGTTGACAGATTGAAAAAATGTTTTTTTTTCTTTTCTTTTCAACATGTCACAATAAATATTGGGTATGCTAGGCATACGGTCTGTATAACCATATGTATACTTGGAGTACAACTTTTTTTTTCTCGAATTTCTTTTCTTATGAAAACAAAGATACTTGAGGATATCATCCTTCGGAAAAAATGCTTTCTGGCATTTAAATAGACTAACAGCGAAATAAATATATTTATTTAATTTATATATATATTATATCCTAGTATAGCAACAAGTGCACAGCACTTACATTTTTCTTAAACCACATAAAATGGTATTGATTCATTTCTTTGTATCATTTCTATAATAAATATTTTGATAAATCTAAAGCAATAGTACTACGTATGAATAATATTTAAGTCAACGGATTCTTTGTTTTCTTTTTAGACATTTCAGTGAGATTTTCTATCAACAATTTTGACAGAAATTACAATATTATATGCTTTCAACTTGGTCACACTTTCACTCTAACGCGTTTCTACGAGACAAGTAGCATGACATAGACATGTTGTAAAACATTTTTTTCTTGAGAGGACATTATTTTTTTTAAAAATTCTCTGAGAAATTATATTTGACTAAAAGGACGTCAAAATTTGTTATAGAAGATAAAAGTTTAAATATGGCAATTAAATTCTTTTTTTCTAAGAATTTAAATAACTTTGTCTTTAATAGTTTCTACCAACTTTCTTTTTCAAAGCGGTTTCCCTATCTTGACTTATTTTTTTATGTTATACTAAAATTTTGATAAAAATTAAAAATTCATCCAAAGAAATACAGACTCAAATTATTATTAAGACGAAGCCCAATAATTTATTGATGCCCTGAGAACACTCTATAGAGTCTGAAAACTTTCAATTGTGTGTCTGAACAAATTTTTATGAATTTAGAGCTGTGAGATAAACATTAAAATAAATAATTCAAATGATGGACGAAATACACATAAATTGAACAGTTTTTCTTTGTTTTTTTAAACAATCAAGACCGATTGCACTCAAAACTTTCTTATTGCATTGAGAGTCGTAATTTGTAATCTCAATCTCTTAATAGTAAGTGATCATTTTCTTTTCCTTTCGAATTATTGAATCTAAAATCATTAAATGCGCGTGGAACAACTGTCTTATTATGTGTATTTTGACCAGAATAAGTTCCAACTCCTTGACATCAAACTTTTTGACAGTACAATTCGATGGATACTGAGATTCTGATTTAACTTTAGGCCCTATGATGTTAGTCAATATCGTTATAAACAGTCTGAACTATTGGTAGATTAAAAAATGTTGACATCACTGGTAGCTTTCTTTTTTGAATATAAGATTGATGGCTTGCAGTACATTAGCAGTAGTGTAATCAGGTTCTCTCAGCTTCTCTTCCACTGGAAGGAAATCCCTGGGAAAAATATCACAAAATTGTGTAAATCCTTTAAGTATTATTATGTTACAAGTATCATATTTTAAAATTTTTTTTGGCAAACCTTGGAGAATGATCTAATAAACATTCCTCACGGTCTTGAGAGTAAACACCAGTCTAAATAAAAATTGTTCAAATATGTTTGAAATATTCTGTCGCCCAAGTCGTAGTGTATGTTTGTCATTTAATGAGTACAATGTAGTGAATTAAATGCATTGCTCTACCTCAACAAGAACGCTGAAACATTGTTCCGTCTCTTGTAGACATTCACTCTCCGGATCCCCGCCAAGGAGATTACTTATATTTCTAGCTCCAAGGGCAACAGATCGTTTTGCTGACACAGGCTGTGAACGCCGTCGTTCACACAAGTACAGGTACTGATTGTACAAATTTGACCCAAAAATATCCTGTATCATTAATTTTACAAATTAATATTTTAAGACTTTCTCCATCAACTAATGAAATATTAAACTGTTTTACTGTACTCCATTAAATAAATTATTCATGTTTTTATCTAAATTATGTCATTCTTACCGTGTTTACATTATCTCTGAAATTTATAAAAAAAAATTTACATTATAGTTTTTTATATTCAATGACATAAAAAGTTAGGATGAAAAGGTCAAATATTACACAGTACACCTAAGAACAAATTTTAGTGGATGGAATAATGTAATTTGACATTATACCATGCCATTTGCATAATTTGCATGTGTATCGTTTCATGGTGAGGATAATTTATTATTCTACTCATACTGCTGTTGTGGGTGTAAAAATTGTAATGAGATTAATTACCCAATAGCGTAGAGTCGTTTGATAGGCTCATTTATTCCGATACTTCTAGCGTGCTGTACGACCATCCTCTCTGCATGAAAATATGTAATTTCACTGGGCTTCCCAATAAGCGCACTGTATACTAGATCTTCCCCAGTAATCTTTTGATGAGAAAAAAATTTAGTAAATATAAATTAACATTTTAGTGATAGTAATAGTTTAGTGATTATATTTGTACTCAACCTATTAAATTCTATCCATTTAAATAATGTCAATAAAATCAAACCTTTTTATATAAATTTTCCAAACAGACAAGAAATGCCCCATGCCCAAAGCGTGGCATGCATGCCTCAGCCATCCATTGCAAATCCATGTTACCTGAAATCATTGAAATCATTATTAAAATATGAGATATTTGAAAAATTAACTTGTATAGATTTATTTTATAAAGACTTACAAGCCAATATTGGTATATGTGGTCGAGGAACATGTCGAGGAACATTTTCTTCCGTCGGTAGACCATTTGTCATTATAACCTGCAAATGTGAAAATCTTTAAATCATACTTGGTATACAACTACTACATAAATGTAAATTTACATGAAGAAGTATTTATACTTGTATTCATACATAATGCATAGTGTTTGAGAGCAATCAATACTTACATCGATTAATAACTGCAACGCCGTTTCCCACCTAATCGGTTCACCAAACAAAACGATTGCTTCTATACGGGGGAAATATTCTTGTAACTCTGAAGGCTAAAACAGAATTGAGTACAAATTAGGCATGAAGTGATTGAAATGAAACACTGCCACTAATTGTTTAAATGTATGTGAACTACGTACAACTGAAACTCGTCGTTTATGATCCACTGCATCCAGGACCTATGCATAATTAATAAATTATCATACCTTTATATACTTAACAACAAGGGAGACAATGCAAACATTGATCTTTTATTGGGTAAGAATACTAAATAAAAGAACTCAATTACCGGAAAAGCTGCACGAAGTTCATCCAACGTAGTTACTTTTGTAAAGCCAAGATTTCTTGCGATTTCGGCAACTTCAAACAAATAAAACAACTCATGACTAATAGTTTGTCACCATCATATTATTGTACCGATTGAATAAAAGGTAACATACTTTTTCCTTGGCCAGAGACTAGGACCCTCTTGTCATGAAAGTTTCGAAACATTTTGAGTGGGGAATGTGACATAACGACCTGGTCTTCCGAGACCTACATGATTATAAAAACACAAATTATGCTCACATCTATTTTCATTTTCGCTCACAAAATCAAAGGGTATAAAAAGATTTAGGGTACTTACTTCCACACCAAGCCAACTTGACAATTGTTGAGCTAAAAACAAAACAATTAACATCAACACGTGAACTTAAACATCATCTTGTTACACTTTAATTCTGAGAATATAAGAATCAAACTCAAACCTTTGTCATGTCTTAAAAGATTTCCAGCATTTGTCACAAACACGGTAGGGATTCGAAATTTTCCATTGTGATCTAGTAGTTTACGGAAAGCATCGGCAGCAAATGGCAGGACTTTCCTTCCTCTGAAATATGAGGAAAAAGTGCCATAAATTATGACTCATAATGTAAGTACAACTACTGAAAAACCATGATAGTACCAGTCAAACAATTATAAAGTTATGCCCATACCTCACAATCACTCCATCAATGTCAAATAGAAGCCCAAAGTTTACAGGCTAAAAGTCATGAAAAATGCAATTAAATGTAATATTGACCAGGTAAATGGATTTGAGGAAATGTTTACTGTACCTTCAAATTTTGACTCGAGATAAATCTTTTTGAAATCAAACTTGCGTTTCTTGTAGATAACGTAGCAGGCTCTTTAATAGCTTCACACAATGGTTTTGAAAGACGGCACCATCGTAATGCCATATCGAGCCTCCAAACTTTCCTCAAAATCGGTTTATGTAATATTTTAATGAGAACAAAAAATAAAAATAATTATTCAACACTAAAATTTTACAAAGTTCTATTTCGTGTCAAATTAAGACGTCCTTGGTTGGGTATTGACCAGGAAACTCGAATTTGAGGAAACAAAAAAAAAGTGATTGTAAATGTGGATGAGCTAATTATTTAATTGTAGTTATCATAAAAGAAGGATAACATGGAAGATTTTATAGTTTTTGTTGGGACCTATAATGTTGCCACTAGATTTCCTGGTGAAGACTTGAAAAAATTCTTAGGACTAGAAACGTCATCAAATAATGCTTACATAAATGTTCCTGACCTTTACGTAGTTGGGTAAGTGTATCGTTCATTTCCTCATTTCTAAAATATAAAAAAATACGTTTGTCGTGAAAATGGAATACCTCGTAATTGTCTGTTCATGTCTTATGATTCAGATTTCAGGAGGTCAAGTCACAGCCACAGAACATTGTCTGGGATGCTTTGTTTGAGGATTCTTGGGTAAGTACAGTTTTCTATTAAAAAGGGGTCAAATTAAAGTAAAACACTAGTGTGGGGAAGTGCTCTGAAAGCAGATTGTTATAATGTATGTACTTTAATATTCTAGACCGCAAAAGTCAAAGAATGTTTGGCACCATTGGGATTGGTTAAAATCCAAACACTCCGCATGCAAGGATTAGTCACGAGTATATTTGTTAAAAGGACTCATCTAACCTACGTATGTGACTTTTGTTAATCTTGGATCAAATTTGAATATTAAATTAATTTTGATACAAATTTTAATGTATGGTTGGAAATTTTTTGTAGGTTCGTGATGTTGAGACTCTGTCAACTCGGAGAGGATTTGCTGGGATTTGGGTAAGACAGAATTGCTGAGGACTAATAGTATTTAAGTAGTTATGTGACATTTAGTTTAATAAGCCCAACATGGTGTCAATATTATGATTCATAATTTGTGAATGTTTAGGGCAATAAGGGGGCCATATCCATTCGATTAGGAATACATGGCTGCTCTCTCTGTCTAGTCAATTGTCATTTAACTGCCCATGACCATTTACTACAAGAAAGAATTGATGATTATAAAAGTATTTTGGATGGACAACTATTTGCAAATCGAGAAACTTCCAATATATTGTTCCACGAGTAAGACGAGTTTTTTTATATTTCCACTCAAATATCAAAAATATATGGACTATTTTTTAAATGTCATTAATCATTGTGTGTTTTCTTTTCTCGTTAGCTATGTGTTTTGGTTTGGTGACTTGAATTTCCGCCTGTAAGTTCATTTTCTTAAAAATTGACCCCCATGTAATATTATGATTATATTCACTCTCCTTGATGAACTTTATTTGGATTGAAATAGGGACGGAAACAGAGGACCAGATGAAATCATTGAAATGGTTGTCAATAGAAAGTTATCAGAGCTGTTGGTGGGAGACCAGTTGAATAGAGTTCGTCGATCAGGAGAGGCCTTTTCTGAACTTCAGGTGAGTCTAAGTATAGCCACTAACTGCTACTAAATTATTTACTATGTACCTAAATGAGTTTATTAATTTGGTGTTGAAAATAAACATTCAAGGAATCCGAAGTGACATTTCCACCTACCTATAAATTTGAAACTGGTGTCGACAGTTACGATACAAAGTAAAAAAATACATTAAAGACTTGTTCACTCACAAGAACATGAGATTATAATTCCTTTCAAGGCCATGAGATTATAATTGATTGGTTTTATTTTCAGGAGAAGACCGGGTTGGCCAGATCGTATTTTGTATCAAGTAAATTCAAATGTGTACGATAATGTTAAACTTAAAGTCGAAGGGCTGAGTTATACCTCACATATGAGTTATCGTACAAGTGACCATCGTCCAGTGACTGCCTCCTTCAAAATCAAGGTCTTCCGCCCTACTGTTCAAAAATTAGTTGAATTTCATGAAATACCTTTGTGGTACATGAATGAAAGCAATAAAGTATTTTTCTCAGTGTGCCCTACACTTGAGACAACGCCAGAAGATTGGATTGCCATTTTTAAAGTACAATGAGATAAAAATATAAAATGTCTACATGTATACTATTTATGAATAACTCATGGACAATATATTATTTTTGTGTGTTGTTTTTAGGCGGATTTTGCAAGTCTAGACGAGTATGTGGCGTATGTATATGCCCCGTCTAATCAAGTTACAGAAGCTGGAGTCGATTCAATTCAAATGCAAGACGTGTATAATCCTGATGAATCTTCCATCACGTTTACAGAAAACAGTATATTGTTTGAAGGACAATACATTCTTCTATACTTTTCACATGCGTCTAGATCAATATACGGTATGAAATTATTTTGCAAATATTTTTATCATTGATAATCGTCTATAATTGATCGTCTGTTTATTGTGTGTTTTTTCTAATGTTGATTTTTTTTATTTTTTCACAGGAATGAGTGATGCATTTTCAGCAATTACTAGGCTGTGATGGCTCTCTATATAGTATTGTATACTTGAATATTACATGTAAAATTATACAGCTGTATGTCAGAAGTTTTTGAACAACAGTTCTAACCTTAGTATTAATATATCATACCATTTGATAATATGCTCAGGTATCCGTTGGGTCGCTATTTCTTAGTCTTCGTCAAATTCGTGATTATGATTTATTCCCATGGGGGAAAACATCTACTTATACCTATCTATTATTTGAATTTTATTTTTTAATTATTGTACCGATTTCTATTCACCACAAGAAAGTCATTTATATATAATTCGATGCACGCAGCTATTTTTTATTTTATTTTTCTGCATTTTTATGTTTTTATGACATACGCAACGCCAGAATCGCCAAATGATTACGTTAGCACGCAACAAAAGTACAGAGTTTTTCGGCAATCAAAATGACTTTTATATTTCACAAAAATGAAATCCGAGATGCTCAGAAACTTGAAAAAGAATATTAGTATTATGATTCAATAGATGTAAATAGTTGAAATTTACGTACACCTTGTTAGTTAGATCTTCTTTAAGTAATTAAACTAAATATATACCTAGAGTAAAATATGATATTATATTCAAAGTGTTGAAAAACACAAGTAACATGAAACAAGAATAAATCAATATACGTATCTCTAATAATAATAATTTGCTATCATTAGTATTAAAACTGAAATATCAGTTTTTTATATCTCATTTATGTATTACTTTTTTTTCTGACGAACTACTGAATTATCTGGACTGAGACGATAAGGAGTAAACCCGAATGGCCATAAGGTATTCGGTAACTGAGGAGTACCTGGCCATTCGGGCCTTCCCGGAGTAATTTCACTTGAATCAGAAAAAGATGTTTTGAAGATTTTCGAACTTTTTGGTCGCAAGTATTCATCTTCTGCTTCTGACGAGTCACTAGCCGAACGCTTCCAACTCAACTTTCTAATGGAATCGTCTGACATCCCACTATCACCCGATTGGGATGGACAGCTCATTATAGTTGATGGCTGTGACCGTACAAGAAACAAGTTTAATTAATATATTGAATGCTTTTATTCTGACCTAAAGCATGCTTTAAAATAATTAGAATTTTACAATAGTTAAGCAAACTTACTCCTAGACCACTAATCTCGGACATGGAGAAATTTGTAAATGCAGGTGAATCATTGATGGGGGAAGAAGCCAATAGAATCTCCTCTTGAACGGTGGATAACTGACCGGATGAATTATCTAAAGACTCTAAGGAGGAGGCAACCAAACTTGGTTCAGACTCCATTAAAGTGCTTGTAGATGATTCTTCTTCTTGCTCTTCCTCAAAAAGTTGACGTCCAGTTCTATTGTTATTTTTAGTCAAATATGCTTTCAATGAATTCTCACTTAAATCAACTGACTCCTCAATTGAATCCTCCATCAACTCCTCAGTTGAATTCTCCTCATCAACATTTTGTTGAGTTTTATTGTCACCCTCCAACGACTCCAACTAAACACAATGACAAGGAAATGGGAATACACAATTACTTATGAAATATGAAAATATGAAAAATTAAAAATTCACAATATAAAAAAACAATAAATCAAATATAAATTTATATAAATTGTATTATACTAACGGTTGTTTCTTCGGAGAATGTTTCCCAGTGACAAGAGATATCACTTTCTTCCTCCTTTCTCGTTTCATTGGCCTCAACAGTTTGTTCTGACAAAGTTTCCCAGTGACGACTAGAATCATCAATCTCACTATTGTCTTTTACTACATCGACCCTAGCTGGATGGACCCTGTAATAATAAAGCACATTCTTATCCCCATTGTACGTACTAATTTCAAACAAAAAACAAAGGGAAATTGATTCTACAATTATTTTCATGCTTACCATACTTCAGCATCCATTTCTCTCAAGACTTGAGTTGCCATTTCAGGAGCCAGATATGAATCTCCCATGAACAATGCCAATGGAGTCTCAATCTGAAATTCTCTTTGCAGATGACCAATAAGATCTCCAATCACATTCACACTCTCAGGGATGACCAGCCACACACTGGCTTGAAAATCTCGAAGATTTTCACCCACACAATCTAACAGAGCCTCATGAAATCTAAATCTCTTGTAGATTCTTCCCATATACTCAGAACTACCACGTGTGTGCATCACCTACACGGTAGAAGGCAAAAAATATTTAAAGATGAATATTATTGAAAATTACAGGCACAAAATTTATTTAAACAAAAATCATATACCTTGCAATTTGTCTTACTCCTTACTTACTTAAATATAGTAGAACGTCCAAATAACTAAACCAAGATGAAAAATGAAACATTACTCCCAGAGTAAAACTACAATTGTGTGTATGTATAACTCTCAGTCGGGCAGCTAACAAAATTTGATGTAGCACCAGATAACACAAAATGATAATGAAATGGAAGACATTCCATAGACTCGAGAAATAGTGGAAAGTTGGAAGAGCAAAATTATTTGAGACAAATTTATTTCAGGTTTTACAATGAGTTTAAGGGTAGTTATAAGTTGAGAAAAGGATGGAATTTTATCGCATCTGCACACGGCCTCAAGAATATGCAAAATGAATAAAGGACAATGTAACATGTATTAGAATTGTACAGTTAAAAATGTATTTCATTAATTTTCCTGTGTACTTACAATTATATTTTGTGAATGGGTGTACTTAACTTACAAAGTTGAGGGTAGGTAGGATACGGCAAAAACTCAGAAAAAAAACATATTTGACATTCCTGCTAGTTATTCCCTATGCAGGATAAAAATGGAGTGAAATAAAACAATAGACATTACACTAATCATAAATAAAAATTCTGATTTTTTCTTTCAACATTATGATGATTTGATGCCATTCTAAAAAAATGTTGTTACATGATTTGAGTTTCACCAAGTGGAATATGGTCATCCTAGAGAACTCACATCATAACTGAGACGGTGTCAAAAGTAATTTTTTCGGAATTCTCGGTGATATTCTTAGTTTTAATACGGCCCTCAAGGGTATAGAATTTACTAGGTTCGGCTGATCTCCGTATATAAGATATTGGGGGTGGAAGAGGAGGTTCACTCTATGATGCGTGACGTCACCCTTGAACTCATTTTAGGCGCGAGGAGATCTCGTCCACTGCAGTCACATTGGATTTTGTTGCAAATTGAATCATTTTAATTGTCAATTTACAACTAGTTCCACAGTCATTTAATTTAGTCAAATCATTAATCGTCATTGTTAATTAGTTGGTGGTCCTTGTAGTACGTTCTATATGTCTCAAAAATGGGTTCGCTGTGTGCTGTGGCCACTTGTAAAAAACCGCAAGTCTACTAGTGCAAGTTTAATATTTCATCGATTTCCAACAAAGAATAATGGATTGTGTAAAGTGTG
>JAQIVZ010002145.1:0-23549 GCA_034700945.1 Arrhopalites spinosus
ACTTTGTTTACCTGACCAGCTTGTTGGTACTGGGTATAATCAATGCTTGTGAATAAGATGAGTAATTTACACAATCCTAGCAGACTTATGAGCTGTCAAATAGATTTTAATGTAGAGCAATTAACTAGACATCCCAATTCCTTGGCCCAATACAGTACTCCACCTCATTTTTATGTAAAAACAATTTTTTATTTATCGGGAAAAAAAAAATTCTATCGGGAAAAAAATTATTATTTCCATCGGGGAAAAAAAATATTTTTATCGGGAAAAAGAAATTATTTCTTATTCTAACTCTTGATGACCATTTAGAGCGGAGTACGGGATCTTAGCAATTTACACTGTGTAGTGGAGAGGGTGAAGAGTAGATGAGATCTGCTTGTTCATTCTCGCTTCTTCTCTCCTCTCCCTCCACGCCGGATGTTCAATCTTGACATTCCTGACAATGACCTCTATATATACCCTCTAACAATATTTTGGAGTACTCTCTTAGAGTTTTTGGCGTGTTCCAACTTGAGACACAAATTGAAGAAACTGTTCTAATTAACTTTAGTTAGTTTTTTTTTTAATTTCTCCCGCTATGTCCTAAAATTTTATTTCACCAGAAAGAAATGGAACTGTAGACGAGATTTTGTACAATGAAAATTTTATTTTTCTTGAAATTTGTAATACAATAAAATGTTACAATTTGAGTACATGAATTTAAATTATATGCCCGCCTATTTTCAAAACATTAATTTCCTAGTCTCCATTGGTTTGTGATAGTGACGCCACTTATAAAATGGAGGATGACCCAAAACCCATGAGAATTTTTGAGAGTTGACTTACTCGTGAATTAAATTGAAAATTGTGACGTCATTAATTGGTTCAGATCTCCTCATCAGGAAATTCCTTAACAAAAGATGGACCAGCTATAGCTACGTCCATTGGGTCATGGTCTTTAACCTTAATCATTTTTTCAAGTCTGTCCCGCTCACGTGATGCTTGTTCCTTGGACGTGATTTCAATGATTCGGGTGAGGACAATGTAGCCGCACAAGAGAATGACAAAAGTCTCCACCACTTTCAGGTACACGTAGCCCTCACCCAATTGGGACAGGGTCGTCGTCCATGTGACCACCGTGTCAATGAGAGCAAAGAGACACCAGAAATACAAAAACATGGTGATTTTCTGTACAATTAAAATTTTAATTAAAAATCTGTAATTAAATTGTAAATTTTAATTTAAATTAATTTAATCTTACTTTGATTGTCCCAACTAAAAGCAAGAGAGCCATCAAAGATCCAAAACTGTGTCTCACAATTGCCATTGTGTAAGCTCTTGTCCATGTATCTCCTATTTTAATTATGATGATTAATTAAGAACGTATTTTTGATTAAAACTGTACTAATTAAAATTTAATGAAAAAATTAATAAATTGAACCTTCAGAACCAAACTCAGGTAAAAATACAATCGAAATGGAGTCTCTCGGTGGCAAATAAACTCGTCCATGATTCATGTAGTGGATCATGTACTTGGCTTCCATTACAATAAACATTATCCGGGTTATCTTAATTAAATATTAATTATTTTTATTAGTAAATTAATTTTAAAATTATAAATTAATAATTAATTTGTATTGACTTACAGTATCCACAATGGCAATTAATTTAGTCCATGTTTTTGGAGAGAAAAGACAAAAAATTATTTTGTCTTCTCTTTCTCTTGAATTCATTGCAAAAAAATAATATTTTGCAAAAAGGGAGAGAGAGAAAGAGATTCGTATCGCAATAAATGGCACGTTGTCTATTATTGGCAACTTGATGCTCTTCCCCGGAGTTCTCAGCTGGGAACTGCGACTTGCAGTTTGGAGATTTTTGAGATGGATCGATAAAAAAGAAAGAGAGACAATTTTAATGGAAATGCGCAAACATGAACATAAATCTCTTACCTGAACCTTCTTCAATTCAATCCCTGCAAAAATCTCTGCACTCGTCTGCATATCGTGCCCATTTGCAATTTTATTTGCACACATTCAAGAAATTTACTGTGCACTAATTTGCGCATATATGAAAATAAATTTTATTTTGAATTTACAATAATTATTTCTAATTTTAATTACACAAAAATTAATGGCGACGATTCGTCGCCGACGAACTTAACAATAATAATAAATTTAATTATTGCCTTTCTTGTACAATCTTTCAATGTCATGCGTATGGACATAAATAAATTTTTAATCTACAATTAATTAAGCCATTTATTAATATTAAACTCGGCCTTCTTTCATAGTTAAAAATCGGTCTCTCTCTCTCTTGTGGCTTAATGTGAATTAGCCATTTGATAAGATAAAAAGACAAAAAAATGTTTGCAAAATATTTTTTTGCAAGTCTGCCACTGGCCAAATTCAACAACAAGAATTTTCAATACTTTGTGTGCAAGTCTCTGAGTGGTAGGGGAGTACAATTAAATATTTAATTGTTTAAATGAAATTAAAATAATTTTTTTTGTGTGGAGGTGCCACCAACATGTCCACTACTCAAGGCATCTGTATTTTTACCATTTACAGTGTAAATTTTTGAGATAAATAAATTTTATTATTATTTTAATTAATTTTTATTTTTGTCTAGATTTTATTTTTTGCCATAATCATCACAGCCGGAATTTTAATTAGGGATGTAAGTCGTCTAAAGGAGACGATGGAGGAGCCAATTTACGGCCCGGATTTTTTTGACCATCTTTTAATGGCCGCATCTCTCGCTATTGTGGCCATGATTTTACAAATGAGCTTCCTAATTTATGTGTGGCAGGTTAGACTCTTAGATAATTAAAATAACTTTATAATTGCCAATTAAAAATTTGCAATATTTTTTCTTGCATTTTATGTGCAGGTCAAAACGACAAGAAATTGGGTCAAGTGGCTGCGTCTAGGAATTAATTTAGTTATAGCGAGTTTTTTGGGCGCTTCTTTTATGGTGCCGGTGGTACAGACTTTCCCGAATTCATACCAGGAGACGGAGCCATTTTTATTTGTGACGGCCATTGGCTTCCTCTTGGACTTGGTTTTGACCATCATGTACGGAGTGAGACTTTGGTTAAGCCCGAGTGAGTTCAAATGGTCTGAGAGTTATTTAGATCTGGAGGCAAGACTTAATGTTGGCGGTCAGCGGTCAAGTTTGGCTACTGAGGTCATCCATGAGTTTTCCTAATTTACAAAATATTTAGTTCTGTTTTAAAGTCGTGCTACGTGGTTAAACGTCCGTTGAATCTTAATTTTCACCGCTAATTTTAAGCGCCAAATTTAAATATGGGTTTAAATTCTGGCCACGTTGTGTCACATTTAAATTGAGTGGAGATTTCCTTGTCATCTAAATTAAATTAATAAAAAAATGTTTTATATTTTAACTAAATGGAAATGAGTCATCCTTGTCACAAATTTTTTGTCCTTGTTTTTTCTGGAACCTTCCTCTCCATTTTTTATGGAGCGTTACAGTACAGAAAATTAAAGTTTTATCTAATTAAACGGAATTTAACTATCACATCCTTCCTCTCTTTAAGAGAGAGAGAGACAAAAAAAACTTTCCATTGTGAACGTCATCTTCATTTAAACTTCATCTCATTCATTTTGTCGTTAATTTTTAACTATTACATATTTTACTGTAGTTTATAGTTGACTTTCTTTTGCAATTCTAATTTAATTAAAAAATAATGATTCGTAATTTAATTATTATCAATTTTGTTTTATTCACTTTGGCAAATGCTCAAATTTCTCCCTTGCCAAGTGACAATGAAGCAGTTGAAATTGAACTGGACAAGGCCAATTCAAGTAATGCCGGCTTGGGCCAAGGTCAAGTGGGAGGAAACAATTTGACTAATTTATTAGGTAAATTTTTAATTTAATTAAATAAATAATTAAAATTAATTAATTCAATTCCTACACAGAACAACTCGAACCTTTCATTCGTCAAGAAGTAGCCAAACAAATTGCCAATTTTAGTAATGAATTGCGGGAAAGAATTGACGAGATGGAGTTGGCGGTATTAGAAAATAGCCGCCGAATTGAGGCTACCCTTGGTAATCATTTTTATGTGTCAAAGGTCATCCGAGATTATTGACATCAATCCCAAATTAATTAATGTTCATATTTTTTTTAAATTCCCAGTGCGGACCAATGAAATGATGATCGTCATTGGAAACTCAACTGACCTCAAGGACGTAGAAAAAGTAACCCAGAGGTCACATGCGCGAGATCATAAAGATATCTTGGGTAATTTAATAAATTTTAATTAAAATTAACAAAATTAATTAATTTTTAATATTAAATAGAAAAAATCATCTTCAAAGCCCGAGCTCGTGTCTACAGTAATGGGAATGTTTCCGGTAATTTAATTATTAAAATTAATTAGTAATTAAAATTAATTTACAAATTTAAAATTAAAAGGAGATTTTGAAGACTACAATTTCGACGGGGTCAACGGCTCCAGTTGCTTCCTCCTCAGTCAACCTGCCCCCGGTGCCGTGAGGTCACTGGACACATTCGGAACTTGCATTCGTCTTTATACAGGTCAAGGCTTTGGGTGCCGTGGCTCCTCCTATGCCTACTATCCAAGACTGAAGGTCAAAGGTCACGATGACGAAGGCGACAAAGTTCTGGAAAAAGCGACCTTTATTAGCCCTTGTTTTGACAATGAATTAAACGAGAGTTTACTAGAATTCGAGTTAAATTCAACTCAAAAAATTGTCAAAGGGTTCAAAAAGCTCACAGTAGAGGACGACCGCCCCTTTGTACCAGATTTGATATCTTTTATTGGTTTCAAAGGGGACGAAATTCGAACTTCCGGTTCACCAATTCAATTTTACAAAACTGGTTATGGCGGTCGAGTGGAGTACATATTTGTTGAAATTTTGCAAAAACATTTGAAATCTTTTCCCGCCAATAATTCATCCAAACCCATACCAGTAACAATAGAAGACGATGACCTGATCAATTTTTACGGTCAGTTGGATCAAGAAGATGGAGACAGTCTGGGTCATTTTATTTCATACGAGAAATTTGGGTGGCAAGAAAACTTGCCATTTTATCCAATTTTTAGTCAAAGTAGCGCCAATAAAATATTGATGGGAGAGATGGAAGAAAAATTTGAAAATTTTTTGAAATTAAATCCCGCCAAATGGGTTCAAATGTTTATGAATGTTTATTACGGCATTTTTAATAGTACAAGACCCATTGGGATGACTTCATCCATTTATTATTATGATGAAAAAGTGTCACGTGTCTACCTACATAATTTTAATGGGACAACTGACTCTTTTTAAAATTGTTTTTTTTTATTTTTACAAATTTAAATATGGCGCTCTTTTTTAAAATACAATAATTTTTACTTTGTAATTTATAAAATGAGGTCTAATAAAGATTGAAAAATATTGTAGTCAGATGACTTGACTCGAACTACAGTTTCGGAATTTGTAGCCGCGGGAACGCATGAAATGTCTTCGCGGCCATCCTCGTGAATTGTGCGGGTACATGCTGTGGCTGTGTCACAGACTGACTCGCCATCTTCTGTGATGTAGCATGCTCCTACAATGTACAGAAAAAGTTCATAATTAATTTGGCGCTTTATTTTCAATTTAAAAATTAAGTTACCCTTCACGAAACTTGCAATGGAGAGAAGGACGACGAGTGCCAAAATTAATTTTGCGAATGTGGAATTCATTTTGAATTTTATTTTGCAAAACTGAAGACGAGAAAAGTTAATGAAGAAATGTGATCTTGGTCTGTCAAGTATGAACATAAGCTGGGCTATTTTAAATTATTTTAGGAGAGGTCAAGAAAGGTCAGTTGATAATATTTGGCGAATGAATTGCGAAAAAAATGGGTAGGTCATTAGATTTAGAGGACAAATTATTTTGCGTGCGTCATAGAAATTAAAAGTTTTTTATGGGGCTTGACCTCCTCGCACGCATATCACGTGACCTTTTTTTCTGGGAATTGAAAAAAAATTGCTATGGACGTCACATGACGCATCATACTCGTGTGCTGATATGAAAAGAGGAGCGCCAAAATAAAAATGTTTTTTATAATTTATTTCGTGCCAAGTTTTTTGAACTTTCCTGAATGATTAGAGATAATTTTGTTAATCTAACCGATTTATTTTAATAAAGGCTGTATTTTTTGGCCAGGAAATATCTTTTTTTTTCTTCGAAAGAATTATAATTAGCTTGACTATACGAAAGTACTATGCTAAACAACAAACAACAGCAACGTTGCCGTTACTGTACAGCAATTTTAAAACAAAATCCGATTTAAACTTGGGACAGAGCTCTGTAGCGCTTGTGAATTTCTCAGGTGGGACATTAGTGATGACTCTCAACCTGGTTGGCCACTACAAGAAGCAGAAATAAATTTCATGGGGCGGGAGGAATGTCAAGCGAGATATTAAGGCCTTTTTAATGTCACTCAAAATGTCGCCTGTACTTCCATGGATAATCTTGGCCAAAATTTTGTAAATTATTTTTAAATGTTCAACCTCCAATTTCTTTATTTTTAATAGGCATTTTAATCAGGGACTGAGAGGTGAACCCTTGATTTGTGAGGATGAGGTGGGGGCTTATTTGGCGGGACTTGCAAGTCGGATTCCACCTTCTTATTGGGAGTATGTTGACCCAATAGCTCCGGCTAGCGTATTTCCAAACCCTAACCGATTTCGGTTGTGGTTATAAATTTTTATGTTTTTTTGTTAGATATGAAGAATCTATCAGACGTAAAATTGAATTTTAAGAACTTTTTGCGTCTTTAATTTTTTGATTTGACCCTTCGTTTTGGTTCTAGGTCACCTGTTTGATCTCCACTTAAAAAAAATTATAAGTCCAAAAAACCTTTGAAGGCAGGTTTTGCACGATTTATGTAAGAAATTCGCCCTCCCCATATTTAACACAATTTTAATTATTGTGAAGCCAATTAACCGAGTATGGTGATCATTATGACAAATAATGTCCTCTTTTGGTCTGAAGTTTATTTTTTCTTCATAATAAAATTTATAATCATCATTTTTACATGTTTTTCTTGTCCCTGAAAAATCACATTTAAAAATCATGATGATGATTTTTAAATTGAATTTCAAAATACTGTTGCTTTTTGACAATCTTTTCACATAAAGAGAACAAAATGTTGAATGTGACAATATATTTTGAGTTTCCTTACCTTTTAACACTGCCAACGATGCTATTCTATATTTATTTAACCAACTTGGAGTTATTGAACAATTTAATTTAAGAATGTAAAAAAATCGAAAAAATTTCCAAGTTTTTTGTGGATTCGTTTCAACAGCTAAATATGGGGAGAGCGAATTTCTTACATGAATCGTGCAAAACCTGCCTTCAAAGGTTTTTTGGACTTATAATTTTTTTTAAGTGGAGGTCAAACAGGTGACCTAGAACCAAAACGAAGGGTCAAATCAAAAAATTAAAGACGCAAAAAGTTCTTAAAATTCAATTTTACGTATGATAGGTTCTTCATATCTAATAAAAAAACGTAAAAATTTAACCACCGCCGAAATCGGTTGGGGTTTGGAAATACGCATCCCGGATCGGATGATTATGTGAGGCAAAGTGTAAAAAATCCATCGTTTGGAGTGTACGTCAAAGATGTCCTTGCCGCAGGGGTCACTTTCTCTTGTCATGGCTACATTGGGCTACTCCACACTTTGAAACAATTTAGAGGTCAAGGGTACGCCAAAGTTTGTATGTATGCCACCATGAAAAAAGGGGCTCAATTGGGACTTGTCCCTTCCTGTACTGTTGAATTGCGAAATCAAGTGTCTAAAAATTTTCAAACTAAAATTGGATTCACTGAAACTCCTTTCATTGTCGATTATGTTGCTTGTGATGAACCCCATTTTTAACATTTTTTATGGCGGGAAATTGCATTTAAATGACAAATCTCCAATCATTGAGACAGAAGAATAAAATTGTCAGAAAAATTTCAATAAAAGTTTTGGATTAGTGATGAAAATTAACTTTTTTGTCATTTTTTCCGTGCATAATTTTAAAAATAATTTAAAAGACAATTAAAGTTGAGTTAATTAGTTGGAATAAAAAGTCAATAAAAATGAAGGTCTAGGCTCTTTTCATATGGAGCCTTAATTTTATGTATGTCAGCTGGACTTGACCTCACCAACCGACAATTCCAAAAATAATTACAAAAAAAACTGTTGTTTTTTTCTGCACCAAAAGGCGTGAGTAGTTAGAATAGACAGTAAATTAATGAGACGGGAGTATTCATTAGTTAATTTAAATTACAAAATATTCTATAAAAAATTAATTAAAAGAAGCACTAATTATTGTTCTTTAATCTCGATTAGCTATTTCTTGAATATTTCACATGACTACAGTTAAAATGTTGTCTTTGGAAAGAATCGTGGAGGAATTTGAATGTTGTGGGAGGCGAATCATCAACTCATCACCAAAATATTCAATGAGATCTAATTGATATTTGACATCATCCAAATTCAGCAGAGAATTATAAAGAGGCAACAACAAAGAAGCAGGCTTGCCACTTGGTTCTGATTTAACTGTGATGACAATCTCATTATGTAAACTCAAACTCTTCACCAATTTTTCTTGTGTCTGCGTCTGCAATTAACGCACAAAAAATCCCGCCATTTTATTTCCTACCATTTTAATGATTTAAATTAATTTAAAAATAAAACTCACCGCATTAAGTTTTTTATAAAAGTCGCTCGTGTTCCTGGGAATGTCTCTAAGAACTTTGGGAATATAATAAAAATTCACATGCAAGCTCTGAGCCTGTTCTGAAATGGGATGAAGATGAAAAACGTCGCTCCTTTCCCTTAAAACTTGGAGGGCTTTTTGGGTCAGGTCATATCCATGATCAACATGTTCACTAAGTCCCTTGAAGCCTTTGGCTTTCCACATGAACCAAACTTTGAAAACGTTGGCGCGCCTAATGGGAAATGTGTGGGTTACTCCTGGGTCAACGAGGGCGGCATTGTAGAGAATTCTTTCATTAAATTCTTGACTTGACGGGGCAGGCGCTATCGTTTTAAGTAAGTCCCGCTTGCCGTGTGACCAAAATAGACACTTCTTTCACGGCTCCAAAAACCTTGTGTGGATTCATATTGAACGAATCTGACCTGCACTATGAGGGAGAATTTTGATTAAAGTTTAGCTTAAATTTTAAATAATGTCTCACTGGTCAATTCCCGGGAGTCTTTCTTGTACACGTGTTTTATTAGCGGAGAAAATGGTGGGCCCTCCATATGATCCGTCGATGTGAACTAGACAAAGATGTTGAAAAATTCAAAATGGTGCCAGTGAAATGTTGTCATATACTGTAAAGGTCATTCACCCCAAATATTAAATTCTTTGGCGATGGAAATAACACCCTCGACAGGGTCAAAAGCCCCCGTGACTGTGGTGCCGGTTGTCAAGCAAACAAAAGATGGGGTCCCCCCTGCTGCAACAGTTTTGAGGACAGCGGCCCTAAAATGGGGTACACTCATTCGACCCCTTTGGTCTTGGTCAACAATGACCAAATTGTCAATTCCAAGTCCACCAAAACCCATCCCCTTCATGGTCGCGTAATGCCCGGCTGCGATATAACTCACGAGGGTCAGATTCCCATGACCCAGGCCATGTTCCACTGCCCCCTTCGGTAATTTTCGATATGTGGCTAGAAGTAAGGCTGTCTGAATTGCAGCAGAGCCCCCTGGTGTGATGAGGCCAGAAGTTAAGGCATCTTCATATTTCGATGTCGGGTACACAATTTTGCGCACTGCTGCTATTATCTCGGTTTCCATTAGCGCGAAAAATGGGTTGTCCGTATAGGTCAACATGGGTGAGTTTACTACGGGAACTATGAAGTCGGCCATTATGCTGTACGGGTCAAATCTAAAAATGAAATTAATTAAAAATAGGCGCCCGATTAAAATTGAAATTAGACTTACGATTGACCCAAATGAAATCCAAAATAAGGATAGTTCCCACGGGCACTATGTTTCATGACGTTGACGATTAACTTGAATAACTCTTCCTCATTCTCCATTATTGACCCAACACCCCTCCCATTGGTCGCCAAAGTAAAATTAACCAGTTTTCTCAGTGTAGTTGGACTGACCCAAAAATGAGTGGGATGGCGGTTGGTCATATTTTGAAAATAAATTTCGGTGGATCGAAAATGTTCGAGAAGTCTTACCAAAAAGTTTTTATGCTGAGCTTCGATTGGACTGGAGACAAAATTGGGGAATGAAATGGGTGGAGACAACTTTTTGGGGGTCTCTTTATTTTCAAGGGGGGTCTGGGTCGTGTGATTCAGTGGGTGGACTTCTGACTTATTGTCCAGTAAAATTTTTGTCAGGGCTGGGTCTTCACCATAATTTTCAATTTGGTCCAAAATGTAGGTCACATCCCCCAATCGGAGGACCGAGTTGGCCAAACTCATGACAAAGAATGAGAAGGTCACTTTTGTGGTGGGGAGGGTGTCAACAGAAATGGTCATGATGCCATCCAATAAAAGTTTACCGCGCAAGTGACTTGTGTACTGAAAATTGAATTGATTCCCGCGATAAATACTTCGGTTAGAATAATTTGTATTCAAAATATTCAAATATAAATAATTTTAAAAAACGTACATTTGTGTTTTTCAAGTAAATTTGGCGCTCATGTTTTGAAAAATGTCGCAAAATTTTGGAGACGTAGTAAAAAGCAACTTGATTAAATTGAAATCTTTTGAGAATTAATTTGAATGAATCTTTCCGGTTTTGCAGTTCCTTTACAGTGAGGTCAGCAAGGTCACAAGTATAATCGATATGTTCCTCTAGACCACGTTGACCTCTGGCCTTCCACATGAACCAGATTTTGACAATGTCGGCACGCCGTCCAGACTGCATTGTGCCGTCCCCCGTGTCCCATTTGTCCACCTTGTACAAATCAGTTTCGGCAAAGAGAACGCTCGAATGCGCGGAAAAAGTCATTTTTAGACGGAGGGCTCTTCTGGTGACTAAAATGGAGGTGGTATAAGAAGCCGAAAGAGTGCCATCTGCACTCCAAAGGAACGAGTCGGAACTGTCAAATTTGTTTCAAATGTAAATGTACCAATTTATTTCTTGATGAGGAAAAATTCAACTTACAATTCAATTCCCTTGAAATATCGGCTTTGTTTTCTCGAGAAAAAATTGATTCCCGCCAAAGTTCCGTCAACGTGAAGCCAGAGACCATTTTGTCTTGCAACGGTGACAATTTTATCAATTGGGTCCATGGCGCCCAAGACAGGCGTTCCTGTTTCAAATTAATTAAGATCTCCCAGAGGTTGGAAAAAGTGTGATTCTCTGACACGTGGCGTCACTAGCGTTTTTTATTGTTTTTTTGGTTTTTTTGACACGACGCGCCACGTGGTGCTGACATGGAGAATTACACTAATACATTGAGCCAAAGGGCAATCTTTAAATGGATATAACTAAGTCATTTGACCTCGTAGAGACTATTTATTGAAACCTAAAAATAGCAAAAATTCTAAACAACAAACTGAGGTCAGCTTTTGTACCAGTCTAAATTCTAACCTACTGAAAATGGTCGCTGAACATTTCAACAAATTTTTTTGACCCCTTATTGACCGAGTTGAAACAAAAGCTGACCTCAGTTTGTAGTCCGTCTCTTTGCCGTTAATTTGATACCAAGAACAAGTCTCTACGTTTAAAACTACGGCCGCTATATCCATTCGAGCAAAATGTGTCGTAACTAGGGAAGCCTTAATAAAAATTTTCAAATGTTTGATAAAATAGAAAAATGTCAAAATTCTGAGCTTCCCCGACCTGCAGTGGCGACGACCATAAACGGAATCATTTTTTGGGTTTTTGACCATTCAATTTTAGCAATCAAGTCCGACACGTTCATGCGCCCTCTTGCGTCAACCTTGACCTTGATGACTCCATTGAATTCAATTCCATACCAGACGCTATGTTTCTCATACACGAAGGAGGCATGCTCTGACACGAACATGACGAGACCAGTGGCGCCATAAAAATTTAAAACTGAATTAAGACCCTTTGTTTTGAAGGAACCCTTAAGTTCTGGAAACTGGTAGTTTAGAGCCACTGAGACTGCGTAGGAATTCCCCATTTCTGACCCTGGCACCGTCATCCCGTCCCCTTTGCCTTTGTAGCCAATCATTTGACGAGTTTTGCTCCAAACTTCAAGTTCCATCATCGTAAAGGTGAGTGAAACAAAATAAGTGACGACAACCCCTCCAAGCACATTGACAATCCAATCATCTACCAGGGCGTAAGGGTCCAATCTAAAATTCAAAATAATTGTACCGCCTAATTTAAATAAAGGGCTCCATTATCAAAACTCACCCCACAGCATGGCGGTCAAGTTTGTAGGGATGTGAATTGTGAGGACTGTACTCCCAAATTTGGTTGACAACCTTCATTAGAGTGTCATGGTCAGTGGGGTCAAAGGGCAATTTAAAATCAACCAACTTTTGGAGTTCCTCCGGGGACTTGAATTTAAATGGGGACTCCCCACGAGCTTTAGCCCCATTGAAGAATGTACCATTGTCAATTATGGAGTAAAAAATTCGTTGATAGAGGGCGTCGTGGAGGGCTGGAATGGAAGCGGATGTGTAGTAAGGGAACAAAGTTTGGGTCGGGGGAGGGGCCAAAGAATAAATCAAAATGGATGCTTTTATAATAAAAGCATTCATTTTCATAAAAAAAATTGTTGAAATAAATTACCAATTAAAAAATTAAAAGTCTCTCTGTTTATATATTGAAAGTGTGGTCAGGGTGTGGAAAATAAGTCTCAACGTACTAAAAATGGTTCAGATACCGGAAGACAATAAAATGGCATTTGGCCTTTGTCACCCCCTCCTTTTATTGACATGGTTAAATGTTGGTTAACATCACATTGCGTGTTTTATGCGTTTCGCATTCTTGCGTCATTCATATGGCCATTCACAAATGAAGCTCGTGAGTCGTGAGGAGCTGGGAAATATGTATACATGTAATGACATAGGACGGGTAGGGGACAGCTCTATAACCACATATATTGGTTAGGAGGGGCGTGCCCCATACTTTATGAAGAGAAACAATTATTTGACAGCTTCCCCTAGACCTTATTTGTGAATGGCAGTATTTTATTACTAAATATTTCAAATTAAACGCACCAATTAAATTTTATTTCAATATTTTTATTAGTTTACAGTCAACAAAAAATTTTTTGATGACATCTAGCGGGAGATATAAAATATCGAATATTTTTAAAAAATTGCAATGAGTTGAATTTACAATTATTGTCCGCTTCCAAATGTACATACTGCCAGAGATGGAAGCCTCATGTGGGCTTTTGATGCACCCATTTATTTGCCAAAACATTTTTAATTTAATTTCAAAATGTTTTAAATACAAGCCGTCATTACTCTAAAGTTCAATTCATCCAACTCACGTGACAAAATGACCACCCACATTTTTGGTACGCCATTTCTTTAAATTCGTCTATTTTCTTTGGGCTCTTACAGTTAAAATTGTATGACCCAATGTTGGAGTCCTAAAGTTTAATTTTTAAAGTTTTCTATATTTTGGGATATGACATTTTTCATTGCCATCCATCTGTCCAAAATTTAAAATATTATTTTAACTATAAATTAATTTGTCAAACTAAATGCTCCTTTATCACTCTACACCAATCCTAATTTTTGTCACATGACTTTTTTAATGTTTTTTAAACTTATTTTTATGTACCTATTCAAAATTGTCATCAATTAAACAATAGCAAAAATAAAGAAAGTTTCAAATTAATTACCTTGATTTCCCTTTCAAACTGTCAAACTGAATTTGTGTAGCAAAAAAATGAAATTATTTGCATCTCCTACCTGGTTCTTCTTATTTGGTAATTATTTTAACTGCTCAATTAATTTTTAAAAGTCAACTATTAAATAATGTTTTTTGCAATATCTAGTAAATTTTTGTGAGACCATAAAAGCCCGCCAAACTTTCACAATAAGTGGCAATGTCAGCGCCTCCATTTGCAACCAACGAAATTTATATGTCGACAGTGGAATAATTCAACCACCCTCCAAAAAATCCACTCTCCTCTCAAACTCATGGCGCCTGCCGAGATTTTAAAATTGAGGATTGTAAGCAAAAACAAAAAAATTTCTGGCTAATTCTCATTAAAACATGGCGCTAATTGTATAGTCAACAGGTAACCCGAATGACGTCACCTGCTTACCAATTAAATCCCAAAAATGCAGAAACCGCATTGGAGGTGGTGAAAACATAAAAAAGTACGAGGCCCCCTTCCTCGTCTTTATTTTCATTGATTACAATGCGAAAAAAATTACGAACCAAATTGTGGCGCCACTGTAGTAAAAAATAATTTTGTAGTAACATCAATTAAATATTGCCAAAATGTCAAGGAGAAAGACACGTGGGTCATTGCTGGGATCAATAATGTCTCGAATGTCGAAGAGCGAAAAAGTTGGCAACAAAGTGTCGTCACACTTAGAAACCAGCAGCCCAATGAAAAGAATTTCACTGACTAGTAAATTTTCATTTTAAATTGTACCGGGAAAAAAATTGATTGAAAATGCAATTATGGTTTACAGTGGACAAAACAACATTTGCATTCTCCAAATTTATCCCCCCTTTGAGCTTTGCGGGGAAGATAAAAGTGTGAGACAAAGTGAATTTTATCATTACACAATCCCTCGTTACGCCCCAAAAACTGAAAAATCTTCTTTCGCAACATGGTACGCTCTTGGTCTGGGCTTTATCAATGGCAAGGAGAGAGCAAAAGTGGTTCAAAAAGCTAAGCTCGATTCTTTGACTGAGGATGCTACAGTAAAGGCTTGTGGACATTTAAAACATTGGAATAATGAGACTAAACTCTGCGTCCGATTTGTTGAGAATGGAGTTGGGATTTGTGACGGGGATTGGGGTGGGCCAATTGCGGACTTGTCTGATGGTGCATATAATTATTCACCTGTCGTGGGCATGATAATTGATGGACCAAAATGTCATGGAGGAGGAGCTAAAGAAAATGAATATTTCTTGGCTGAATATTTACCACGAGTCAATGTTCATATCGCAGAATTCACTCAAGATTATCAATTTTGTCCCAAAAACAGCGGGAAAACTGAAAATCAAGGTAAACGGTGCGATTGTACTTGTACTTAATTTATTTAACTATTTAAAAATAAACTTGTTTTTAAATTTTCACATATTGCCATTTAATTATGGTACATTTTCAACACTTAAAATTTCATTTATATTTCAACAAAAATTCATAACATTATTTAATACAATTTACACACGACTCTTAAAATTTAATGGCCCACTAATTTTAATTATGTTATCCCACTCAATACTCATTTATTAATATTAATTTTTCCAAGAACATAAACCATAAATTTTAATTTAAAATTAACCTTTAAAAAATTAAAAAAGAGAGAGCTAGATGAGTGTCGTCGTAAAAATATTTTTCCCCTCGTCATTCTGACAATCCGCCGACACAACTTGTGTCTCAAAAATTTCATCCTCATCAAGTAACCATTTTAATTTACCATCACAATTAAATAAATTCCCTTCAAAATCAATTTTATTAGAATCATTCAATACCAAAAAAGGTCTAAAATTATTGGCTGAAATGAATTGCAATTGATTAAATTTTAAAAATAAATTTAATTGTAGATTCTTACTCAGTCGATTTAATCCTGTATCAAAATGAAAAGATTTATCAGAAAGACTATTATTATTTAATTGAATTTCAAAATGATTACCAAAACGATTAACAAAAAAATTAAAAGCTCCCTCTCCAACTTGATAAATTTGACAATTACTCAAGTCAATTGATTTTAAGCTAACTAATCCTTTAAAATGTGAGTCATTAATCACACCAATTAAATTACCAGACAAATCTAACTCATTCAAATTAATGAAATTTGGTAAAAATTTAAATAATTCGAGGTCAGCTCCATTTATTTTATTATCACGCAGGTCTAAATTTTTCAGAGATGTTGGCTGGATTACTTTAAGGAAATTGATGACACTTTGGGAACTGAGGTCATTTGAGCGGAGTTGTAAATGGTTGAGGGTGAGCAAGTGTGTGGAATTTGGGGTGGTGATGAGGACTGGGCTATTGTTGTCATCCCGATGATCACCTAGGACGAGTTTGTCTATAAAAAGACCAGAAAAAATGTTTGGATTGAGTGTCGTGTCATTCCATAATATTGTCATGAAGATTCCAATGGGATTGTGGGAGGAGCCCAGGAGATGTCCTTGGCTGTTGTTTGGACGAGTGGATAAAAATTGGGGAAGGTCCGCCATTAAATTTGACGGGTGACATCCATTCCCACAGTCTACATCGCCAGGCTTCCCATGTCCCGGCAAGTAGCACCCTCTTCGTTCCTTGACTATAAAGTGCACATTTTAGTTGTAGAAAATAATAAATTATTTTAGTTAATTAATTAATTACATAAAAATGATAAACAATACGTGTAGGAGACGACCCTACACTCAACAAATGGAGAAATGTACAGTAAAATGTAGAGAATCGTCAAAATTTGGCTTTGACCTAAAGTCGAGGTCGAAGTCATGTTGAATTTTAGACAAAAATTTATTTTTTTGAGCTCTAACTCTAGCTATAGCCACTTGTAAATATTGGACTCGAAATTTATGAAATTTTGTCAAAGCCGTCATTTTTGGACCAGTCACGAAATGGACTAATGTACAAAACTATTTAAATTAATTATCTGCACGAAAGAAACATTTTAAAATTTAATTGATCAATTTACTACACATTTGGACTTACCCAAAAATTAGTCAAAAATAGTCTGTTGGAAATTTGAATCAGTTAACTTTAATTTTTTTCAAATATAAAGTATTTAAAATAATTTTTAAATTTTAAAAATTAATAGCCAAACATAATGCATAATATGAATTTATAAAAACAATAAATTAAATAATTTAATTTAATTATTATTTCTTATAAAATGTCTTTATTCAAGTGCTGAGAAATATTTTTGAATTTTTTTTTGTCATAATTTTATTTTTAATGACGTTCTTTCTCACTTTTGTACTTACCAAAAAAGATTTTTTAAAATGTATTTGTATTTTTCATGAAAATGTTTTCCGTAATCAAAATCGTGTCTCAATAAAAACAAATTTGTGCGGAGACTCCGTTGAAAAAAAGCGGAAAAAGCGGGTGATAAATTGGATAGACTGCAGACTGCAGTATTGAATTTTGTGCTTTGTATTCTCCACTTGTCTACATTCCGGATAAAGGTCATGGTTATTCCTAGACTCCCATCCACGAGACAAAATAAAAAAACAACTTGATAGAACTTGGCACTCAGCCAACTTTCCTGGGAGAAAGTACAAGAGAAAACTCGGAGAAGGGAGGGGGGGCTTACCTACACCCCACCATTGGCACAGTCCGAACTTTTTCTCCCAGAAACCCCAATCGATAGACGAGAGAAAGTGGGGAAAGTATGCCGACTCTCTGCATGGGGAAATGTGCCACTTGATCCTCAACTTTCTCCCATTCCCTCCAATCTTCCCAATTTCTCAATATCAAGAGCAAAGAAAGCCCAAAATGAGGGCACATGAGTTTGTACAAAAGAAAGTAGAGACAAAATTCCACTTAAATCCCATTTTCCCCTTTTTTAGGCTTAAACAATTCTCCCTCTCTCTTTTTTGGGCCGGTAATTTTAAATGATGTGAATGAGATGCTAATGGAACATGAAAAAGGAAGACAAAACGAAATTATTTTAGAAAAATGACTTTCCCCTAAATGGAAAGCTCTTTTTCCATGAAACACTCCACGTCACTACAATTCCTATCCTGGATAAAAGGGAAGAGTGAAAGTGTTTTCACTTCAGAGAGAAAGTTTCGCTCTCTCCGTCCACATCTCTCCCTTTCCATTTCCCTTCTTTTCCCTTTCCCTTTCTTTTTCAGGTAACTTTCTCTTTTTCCATTTTTCACACAATATTTACACATTAATTTTAATTGTCATTTAAATAATATTTTAATTAATTACAGTAGTGTATCCCCACTTTCCCTCCACCTTGAAAAAAATGGACCAATTTCTGGAGAAAGTTGAGACTACAATGAAGATGGAAGAATTCCTGGAAAAATTCGGGGCCACCAAGGACTACCCTGGACAAATTGAATTAATTGGCAAAATCATGGGCGATGATTGGACTATCTCTTTGGATTTAATTGGAGAAAGTAAAATCCCAATTTAATTAAAATTACAATAAAAAATAATTAATTTAAAAGAAACACCAGAAAAAAATATTTTTGTTGCAATTTGTTAGAGTATGAAAAATGTGACAAAATATCCGCCAAATATTGTGCAAAAATGGAGGAATTTTGCAAAAATAAAAATTTGCAAGAGGCAGATCATCAAAGTCACCTGGCCATCATTTTTTCAGAAACAAAAGAAGGCCTTGCCAAAGCCCAAGCAGGGAGGGCCTTTCTCCTGTACCAACTCCATGAATTCACCGCCGCTCTCCATAAAATTGAGAGGGCCTTAACCACAGAAATATTACAAGAAGAAACCAAATCAATGTGGCAAGAATTGAAAGTTAATTGTCAATTAAATTTAAATCGGAAATTAACCCCTGAAGAAAAAGAAATGGAGGAGAGCGCCAAAGAAGAGGAGACGAAAAGAAAGAATTTTTGCAACGAATTATTTTTTATTAAATGTCCAAATGAAACGAATCCAACAATGCAAAATTTTATTGAAATTAAATATTCCCAAACAAGAGGAAGACATCTTGTCACCACCAAGGATGTCCCAATTGGTAAGAATTTTAATTAGTTTAATTATAATTTAAATTAAATATGTATGATTTTATTCAGGTCAAACTTTATTGGTCGAAAAATCTTTTGTGAGTGGACTCAACGGAACTATTCAAATGAAGCAGAGGCATTGTCATCATTGCCATCAAAGACAATTAAATTTTGTGCCTTGTCCTAACTGTGTTTTTGTAGGTCTTTTAATTTTAATTAATTACAATTACAATTATTTAATTATTATGTTTTGTAGGCTCTTTTCTGTGACCGAAAATGCATGGAAGCCGCCTCATTCTACCACAATTTTGAATGTCCCTGTTTTCCCGCCCTTCATTTTATTTTGACAGAAACAAATGAGAGGTCAACGACCAATAATTATTTTGATGAAGTTAATTTCTATTTAGCTTTCAAATTAATTTGTATTGTCCCGCCACAAGAATTTTTGGAATCTTTTCAAACTCAAGTTTTCCGTCAATCCAGTGAAACGTTCGACGAAATTTCAAGTTATCAGCCAATTTCTCATTTGAGTGGTGACCCCAATCCATCAAAACAATTTTACCAAATTCCCTTAATCTCTTTATTGTTGACCCAGGTTTTAGAAGCGAGGTCAAATTATTTTGACACAATTAAATTAAAGGGGACACAAAGCTCACAATTTAGAAATTTTATAGCTCAAAAAATAATGGAACATTACTACTCCCTCAAGAGAAACGTGGTGAGTTTATGGGAACTAAAAAGTAAGGAGTCAGGAGAGGTCATGAGGTCAGCCAAAAAGAAAGTTGAGTATGAAATCAATTTATTCGCTAGAGGTCTCTTCCCTACTGTCAGTTTCCTCAATCATTCTTGCGACCCCAATGTCATGGTCTGTCCCGGAGCGCCTTTTATAAAAGTAAGTTTATTAATTTAAAAATGGCGTCAAAAACCATTCTAATTTTTAATTTTTATATTTTACAGGCGCCACAATTAAAACCCGGGCAAGTAGCGATTGTCTCGATTAAGCCACTGAAGAAAGGGGAAGAATTAACAATTTTCTACTGCCCGCCTTTCACTTATCAAACTCGGCGCCACCGTCAAGAAAGATTGTCAAGTGGCTATAATTTTGACTGCGCATGCGTAGCCTGCCTGGACCAATGGCCGACGATTACAGAAGGGCTTTGTAGCGTGGGCAAAAAATTTTGTTGTAAAAATTGTTCCTTGAAATTACACCACGAAGAGAAGACTCAAGAGAGAATGAGGTCATTGACCTTGACCAAAGAAAACGGATTTAAATGTCCCACGTGCAACGTGGAGTATAATGAGCGGGAGGTTTTGAATGAATTTACGAGACATGGTAAATTACTTAATTTGTGTTTTCGTCAATGTTTGAATAATTCGCCATTGTTGGCTTTGGATGGGTTGGAAGGGGCGATAGAATTTTTTGATGAGAATTTGGTGCCGCCATTTGCCTTTGCCATGTTCATTCAAAAAATTTATATGGAGGCCATTCAATGCATCCTCCATCTACCCAAATGAATTAAAATTATTAATTAATAGAAATATTTTTAAAGTTTTTTTTTGAAGCTCATTTTATCTAGTGCCTAGAATAAGAAAGTTAAATAATTAAATGTGTTGAAAATGTTATCTGGTATAGCTCAAAAATTGTTAATTTGTTGAACAATAAATTATTTTCAAAGTGAATTTGTGTGACGTCATCATCCTCCATCTTGATTTCTTTATTGCTTTTAATTTTTAATTGTAGTTTGTTTTTGCCATTTGGGACTATTCAAAATTTTCAAGAGGAGGGAGTCGGAATAAAATTGTGGGAGAAATTTCACCAAAAAATGAAACAATTTTTGACTCCAACTCTCATAAATTATGCGGGGTTTCAAATTAACATTTTGGGTCAACAATGGAAGAAAAGCCTGTTTGAGATTGGCAACTGGGACAGGTTCAATTGGGGGAGGAGTCTTGTCAAATGAATTGACATAATGACCTTGAAAATCCTCCACAGTTTTCCCATAAAAGTCAACCAAATTCGGGTCCATTTTATTTCTCATTTCCTCAAAATTCTTCAACTGACCCGTCATCATCCTTGACTTGGTCGCAAAATCCCCTGCAACAAAAAATATGAGGTCAACATTTTTAAATAATTTTTGACTTTTGACCTCTCACCTGGATGGAAGCAAACGACAGAGATTCCATATTTGGCCACCTCAAGCCGAAATGCCATGGCCCAGCTTTCAATGGCTGCCTTGGAGGCACAATAAATTGCCAATCCTGGCAGAGCAAATTGAGCACAGTCACTACTAATCACAATTACTCGACCTAAAATTCACAATTCTTGATTTAATTGACTTTCTTTAATTATAATTAATTAAATCGTACTTTGATGGTTTAAAAGTAAAGATTGAAAGGTTGAGGTCAAGTTGACAGCCCCCCAAAAATTGACGTCCATGTGAGACTTCCCTTGACTTTCTGTCAACCAAAAAAATTCACCAGGCACTGCCACAGCCGCGTTTAGAATTAGGGCGTGTAATTCTAAATGTTTTTAATTGCAATTAAAATTAAAATACTTTATTTAATAGTAAATTTTATAATTGAATTTACCAAAATTCTCCAATAGAGACAAACATTTTTGGGCAAACGAGTCCAGACTTTGTTTTTGAGTGACATCCAGTCCATGCACAAATATTTTATTTTGACCTCGCCCCTCCGCCTGAGTGGTTAAATATTTGGCTCCCTCTCCATCTTTGGAGAGACATCCGGCTAAAACTGGATAGCCAGCATCACTCGCCCACTTGGCCATGGACAGGCCGAGACCCGAGTCACAACCGGAAATGACGACAAGTTTTTTATGGGGGAAGAGAGTAGACATGGACTTAAATTTAATGGGGGTTGGTTTCCAAAATGGGATTAAATTTTTGAAAATGAACATTTTGAGAATAAAATGTTCTAAATGTTATTTTGTGGAGTTGAAGATGGGAATGAAGAAATGGGAAGGTGAGTTCAAGGACTGGAGGACAAGAGAGAGGGGGATTAGCATATTCATCGCCTCCAGATGCGGCTGATAAGACAGCGGACAAAGAAGGGGACAGGTGACAAGTTTTAATTTGGAATTCATTTTTCAAGGCATCCAACTCATTCCCCTTCCAGAGAAAGTTAATCAAGTCAAAACTTTTATTAAAAAAATCCTTTTGGGTTTTTTACGGCTTAAAATTGTACTTTTCTAAGCGTTAAAAAAAGACTATCTATTATAGCCAAAATTAGATCCCATTGATATAATTTTGAATTTCCTTTTTTGTTGGCATTTTAAGAAAAAAACAATGGGAAATACATTTTTAAATAAATGAATGGATTTAAATTTATTTAAGTTAGTTTTCCAAAATACAATATTTTATGCTAGTTGTGTTTATGACTTTCATATAAGGGGACCTTTAAAATTGGGTGTTAATCTTCACCGTCCTTGAAATTGGGTGTTAATCTTCACCGTCCTTGAAATTGGGATTTCTGCCGTCATTTTTTATTTGATTCTGCCCTTAGTAATTTTACCCTCACAATTAAGTTTTTTACCCACTTACATTGAAATTTATTCTTAATTTTATTTCGTAGCTCTAAGAACCATAAAGACCCAATTAATTAATTAGACACTAAAATATTAATTTTTGTGCTGGGTAATCCATTTTAGTGTCAGACTAATTATTTAGGTGCCTGACCATTTATTCTGAGGTGTCGAAAATATATTCCCCTTTACAAAGACATGCATTTTTTCCATATTTAACCATCCCGCTCCTGACAAATTGAAGAAACGAAATGAGACACTCAAAACAAGCATAAAAGCGTACCCTGTTTAGGATGATGAGGTCAAAGACAAGAAAGTGGGTCAAGGTGACCGCCAAAGAGAAAATCCAGACTAGAAAGACTAAATGGACGTCGGAGTCTTGGAAGGACAAAATTTTGAACTCTTCGACGCCCTCATCCTCCACCTCCATAACTTTTCCCAGTCCATTTTTCCATTCCTCTGGAAATCGGATTGTATGCCATTTGTCCCAAAACCAATAAATTCCCGAACTGATCAAAATGTCCATTCTCTCCACCATCAAATTTGGACGATGCGGATCAAATCTATTTTGAATAAAAAAGTATTGATACCGGATGAAGGAGTCGTCCTGGAGAATTTTTCTATTGTGAAAGAACAAAAGAAACGAGTTCATCTCCATCTCTGTTTTGAAGAGATGCCAATAAAATTCAAAGTTTTTGTTTGAAGTCACGAAGACTGTTTTGGGTCGGCTGAGGTCATTCCGAATAAGTTGAGGCAGTTGATGGAGACATGTCCGCCATGAATTATTAAAAACTCTGGCCAGCCTCACATATTCTTGGCAGGGTTGAAGGCCCCGACAAGGGGACTCTTCAAATGTCATGTCCTCACCAAGTGGACAAAGTTTCCAGAAAATATTGTGAGAGTCTTTAATAGAATCAACATTCGCTCAAATGGATTCAAAATAAGATTGACCGTACAGAAGAATCTGAATGTTGAGAAAACGGTAACTGACTGTCAGCAATCTTGACAAAGTTTTGTTCATGTTCTTACTACAGAGACCATCTTGGGAAGGCATGTAAATTTCAAATGAGCCATCCTTCACAAATTCTCTACAAAATTCCCAATGAGTCCGGAAGCGTGTTTTGAAACCCCCCGTTGGATTCGGCACTCGTTGGGACAACTTTGTCACAAGAGTGAATCCTTTCCTTTGTGTGTTTGCCATCGCCTTAGAAAACCTTTG
>JAQIVZ010002146.1:0-23543 GCA_034700945.1 Arrhopalites spinosus
AACACCCCCTTTTGGGTGTTGCCAAAGGCAAGAAACTGGGTGTCGCTTTTTAGGAAAGCGGACCGGTCAGAATGGCAATATGACGGCAGTGTCACCAAGATTATCTCCAAAAAGGCCCTGTATTAGGGGCCTCAAAACTTGAAATAGGGGCCTCAAATTTTTGGCACACCTGAAGTTTTAGGCTCGGTCCGGCCCTGCCTCTTGGACGAAACCGAACAAGACTCTCTTCTATTCTAGTTCACATGTTCGTTGGAAAGAAGCCGGCCGGCAGGAGTCCCCTCTCTCAAAAAGAGCCCCAAAGTTTGATCTTGTGCCTTAAATGACTTGTGTGGTGGTGATTGTTGAGTAAAGAAAGACAGCTGCACTCTTTGTCTATTCTCACATGAAAAATAATAATACTTTTCTCTCTCTCTCTCCTACACTTTCCATCTCACCAATGCCCAGGTTCAATGTTGAACCAAAAGCCTTTTATTTACTAATGCATGTCAGTATGCACAATTTTTAGTACTGTGTGGAGTGTGTTATATAAGCCATTGAATACCCCCAAAAATATTACAAAATTATGGTATGCATTGCATCAACAGCTATGTGGACCAGTACCACCTAAGTATGTGAGATGGGTTAGCTAAAACGGCTACTGAATGTATGATCTAGTGAAAAAAGGCTGTGTACATTTTTGACATGAAAAAAAAGTAAGGATAAAAATGAAAAAAGGAAACTACACCAAAAAATAGACTGAGAGACCTTAATTCTCAATTGGTTTTAAAAACCAAAGGGAATCATATACGTACAATACATATTAGAGGAAGAGTTGTGAAGAGATAGAAAAAACTGAATGAGAGAGAGAGAGAGACCTAATAACAGTGTAAGTGAAGGGAGTAGCAGATGTCTTGCAATGAACTCATAATCTTATCAAAACCTACCTTCATTGTTATTGCACTCGTCACTTTTTTGTCCAGCATTTTTTTTCTCAACTCATTACTGAGAGACTCTCAGTGAGAGTGACGGTACACTGCTGCTTCCAAATGCCTCTATGGTCACTAATGTACTTATGAACAACTAATACTCCCTCCTCTGACTCCCAACAGAAAAATAACTTGCACTTGAAACGTTGGTGGTGATAAAAATATGTAATAATATGTGTAGTCATAGATGTATCTATATTATAAAAAGGACCATCAAAAGGGAATTTATTAAATAAACTGAAATACTGTTAAGGACTATAAAATTTGACTCACCCAGGACGTTTGATACGTTAATTTTTTTTTTTGTTTATTTCTCACTATGTAGTAAAAATATAATTTGGAATGATTTTAAGAACCATAATTCAAAGTGACTATCAATATCAAGAGTTATTTTTCGTCATAACTTGTAATATTTTATCAGCCTACTTCCTCTCAAAAGTTAAGACGTTTGACGAGGTAATTCTCTTGTTGTGAGGATAATTATGATTTATTGAGATGATGTTCAACAATGTGTTATCTGTAAGTAGGTGAAGAACAACCTTAATAGTTGAAAAGGGTATTTTACTCATCCCCCTCTCTATTGGAGCCATTGTAGGCGATGAAGGCCCGGAAAACATTAAGAGAATAAAAGTTATTCAGTTACTCTTCATGTAAAAAAAGACACCAAAGAAAAAGTCATAGATTTTTTTTCAAATTCCCCGCCGCTCTTGCATAGAGAGAGAGTTACGGATGACAAGCAGGATTTGTGAAAATACCGAATTAGCTGTCTTCAAAGTTTAATTGCTGTTAGCGTTAACATTGTTGTTTTTATATTGGTCACCGGTGATTGAATTTCAAGTCTACATAGTGTGACATTGGTGAATCATTTTCGAATTGAAGGAACCTCAAAAATAATTTATCCATCATGGTAAGATTTTGATTTTTTCGGCATTTTATACAAGTCGGCATAATAAACAATACAAAGTTTTTGTAAAAAAAAGTTATTTTGACCATTACTATTAACTATGTATTTCAGTCGATTATGTCATATAATGGAGGGGCTGTGGTGGCCATGAAGGGAAAGAATTGTGTGGCCATTGCTGCTGATCGTCGTTTTGGAATTCAACTTCAGACCATTGGTTTCGATGCAGAGAGAATTTTCCCAATCACCGACTCATTGTATGTTGGTCTTCCTGGTTTGGCCACTGATACACAAACTGTGTTTCAACGTCTCCGTTTTCGTACTAACATGTATGAACTACGTGAAAATCGGAAAGTGACCCCTGCAGTTCTTAGTTCTATGGTCTCAAACTTTTTGTATGAGCATCGGTACGTTTAAATAACTTTATATGACAATTTTAATATTATGTTATGTTTTAATTTTTTTTTGAAATGCTAAAATGTGTTTTGATTTATTTAATTGTAGATGGGGACCTTACTTTATAGAACCCGTAATAGCTGGACTAGACCCCAAAACTAATGAACCATTTGTGTGCTCTTTTGACTTAATTGGGTGTCTAAGTGAACCCGAAGGTTTCTCTGTCTCTGGTACATGTGAAGAACAACTTTATGGTATGTGTGAAACTTTGTGGAAGCCAGACTTGGAGCCAGAGGATCTTTTCGAGACAATTTCACAGGCTTTGGTGAATGCTTGTGACCGGGACGCAATTTCCGGTTGGGGAGCTAAAGTTTACATTATGTAAGTATTTTCAGATTTTTATAGTTAATTGAACAGACTTTTATCATGTTGATATATGTTTTTTCAAACTAAAATTTATTTTTGTGTTTTTTCTAGTGAAAAGGATAAGGTCACAGTTCGTAACTTGAGAACCAGAATGGATTAAGATTATTATACCATCATCCCTGCTATCCAAAAAACTAAGATATAAAAGAGCCCTCATAGTTTTAATGGTGGTGTATTAATTCTTTTACATATATATGTTTATAATAAAAATTTACACTATTATCAATATGAAATGTTTTTGCAATAAATTGGTATCTCGAATAAACTTGTTTCCAATAAAAATCTTTCAAGTACATAGTGTCACTACTACAAACCTAATTATTGAAAACTAATAGAAAGTATTTAAGTAAAATGCACAAAAGAAGAAACACAATAGGGTAAACAAGATTATTTATTCATTCTCAGAGGTATCAAGGAAAAACATCCCACAGATACAAAAATTCATTTTGTACTTTTCGACAGAAAAAATTCATGGTAAAAAATAATCGAAAGGAAAAGAGTCTCTGACAAAAAAAAGTTGATCAAAAAATATACATTAATCATACACGACGTTTCTGAGTACTGATATAAAGAACATTATTGCCTCGGATGAAAGCATCTCCGTATTTATTCTTGAGGGCCCCATTCACATACTCTTCAGTCTGTTCAAGAGCAATGTTCATGTATCCGTCCAAACACACGAGTACACCTGTACAACAATTCAATCCATAATCAATGGATATTTATAAACATAATTTTATGTACAACTAAATTTAAATATCTTCTAGAGTTTATTTTGTACGTCAAAGATGTAAACTTACCACGGTAATCAATTCCATTATTCAGCTTCACAACAACCGGTCTTCCCTTGATGGACTCGAGGTACTCTTGGAGTTTCTCTTTTCGACTCATTCTGAATTCTGAATAAATTTACACAAAATAATATTTAAATTTTTGAAATAGTGAATCGGCGTTTTTGGAAATAACTTTTTGCATTGTAGCAACTCTTACTCTTTGATAATGAAATTCATAGAATTAACAGTAATGAAAAGTAATAAAACTAACCTTGTACTGGAACAAGAAATGTCAAGACCGCTACTTCAATCAAATCTTAATCACAATTAATTTTAAGAAGAAAAATTAGAAAAATCAAAAAATCGGCAAAAAGAATTTCCCTCGTTTTATTAGTTTAAATTTACGCAAGGGATAGCCTCACATTCTTTGTTCTGCACTTTTGATGATCTTTTTTCCACTAATCACATCTAAAGAAACTGTCTTTATCATTCGACCCATTACGTAACGCTAAGGGTAACGGGTACTAGGTCGTGACCTTCGTCACATCGAGTCTATGGTCGAGGCTCAACCTGGATATGTTCAAAAACGTTGATTTCTTCAACGGTGTGTGGACCGGCCGTGGTTTTATTGAGCTCTAAGAGAACTCAAGCAAATTTCAAATATAATCGTCTTATCAAAGATTTTGTCAAATTGTGTCATCAAAGGTTAATTTTTTGTCCAAAAATCATGATTGTATCACTTCATTTGGGAAAAGTTTTGGGAAACACTAGGAAGACCAGAGGGATGTTTCTCCTTCAACATTTTGGCAAGAGGATACCATCGTCGTCAAATTTATGTCTGAGTAAGTCTTTAAACCAAAAAAAGAGAGAGATGGCATGATAACAAACCCTTGTCATATTTTTTTTACACTTGCAGATCGAGTTAATACATTCACTACTGTACATTATCCTCTAAATCCTCGAAATGGTGTAGTGTTTGGAAAAGTGTTCGGAACAGAGTACAACAAAAACAATCTTGTAAAGTTTCTGAACGATGTCTTAGAGCCACAAAGTAAAATAGTAGATTTGAAATCTCTGGAAGTTGAGAGAAAATTTATGAATGCTTCCAATGCTGTATCATGGATGGATATTTATTGTGAAACGAATGGTGAACCAATAGCAATTGAAATTCAAGTGTTACCACAACCTTCAGAGGAAGCTTTAGCTAGGCGGTTCATGTACTACTTATCCTTACTGTACTGTAGCCAACCACATAATAAAATTGCAAAACAAATGAAAGAAGAAAAAGAAAAAACAAGAAAGAAAAGGATCGATTCATACTACCCATTAAAGAAATCTATACTTGTGTTAATTACAGATTTCAAGTTCCCCAACACACCAACCCAAGACTTTCTCTCGAAATACAGTTTTTTGAACAAAAAGTACTTGAAGGACGAAACATTTTCTTTCATGGAGCTGGTTCTAATTGAACTACCAAAATTTGACCCAGACAAGACCGTTCAAGTTAAGACAATAAGAAGTGAACTTGAGAAATGGTGTTATTTTTTAAAGTATGCGGATATTGATGACCGTCAAGAACAAATAAAAGATCTTGTAGAAAGTGATAAAGTGCTTCAAAATGTTTATAACACACTGTGTGATCCTCAGACATTTGAAAGTTTATCTTTTCAGCAACAAATAAAGTATGCAGGTGAAAATATAACTAGTTTAATAAAAGAAAAAATCATGAACGCAGATGTTGAAGACCTAGGGAGAATGTACGTTGAGCACGTTAAAATGGAAAAAATCCAAACAGCCAAGGCTCTCCTTGCAGAAGGTGTTTCCGTTGAAGTATTGTTGAAAGGGACTGGTTTAAACAAAGCAGATTTAGAATAATTTCATTGTGCTAACAAGATTTGTGTTTTATCGTTGCGCAAGAATCAATAAAATAAATTGAATAAATGGGATGTGTCATTTGGGTAATAGATTGAATTATTGCGTTACCTAATATGTGAATTGCCTGTGTAAATAAACGTCCGATTTTTCAGTTTTTCATGCCATCCTGAGATGGGGTCAAATATTTTATTTTATTCACCATACACAATCATCTGTTTCACGTTAAGTTTTATCACTGGCACATTTTCATCATTGTATTCTTACTAATTAACATGTATAGGAATAGTTTTCATTTTCATAATTTTAATTGTATTCGCTGTTCATCATTACTCTAATGTCGATACTCAATCATTCATACAATAAACATTTGACCTAATAGTAAATATATTTATTCAACTGTTGACGGCCCGTAAAAAATATGTAATCATAATTAAATTGTTACAACACAGAAGAACATTTTGTATATGTACGAAACAATCAACAGTTGACTAGCTCGCCATCCTTTCTATAATTTCCTTATACTCTCATTAACTTCAAACTACACTCCTTTTTATCGTCTTCTTAAGAAATTTTCAGTACTGAAATTACAAAAGTCTCAAGTACAAAATTTTTCTATACATTTGAATTCCTATAACCTTAGCTTTAAGTAGCTGAAATCGAAACATATTAAATTCTCTTTGGAAGGCAATTGAATTTAAAACTATTACACATGAATAAATTATTTCTGATTACTTTACAACTTTAAAAGATGGAATTAAAAATAATCTAAAAGTAATATTTAAAAATATACAGGACATGTAAGTTTTTTTATACATAATATTGTACGTAAATATAACATTAAATGACAGACAGTAGAAATAATAACAAGATTCACATAGTAGTGTATTTAACGGTACGCGAACATCACAATGACAATGATCAATAATCCAAAAATAATTACTCATGGATCATGACTAACCTACATAAAGACTAATAATATAATATGTAAACGCAAATAATTAAAGTTTCTTTCAATAATTTCTTTTTTGAAAAACTAAAGATAACATTTTCATCACATAAACTTATGCTATACGAAATCTAATCATTTTTCTTGAGAAGACAAATTTTGTAGACTACTCTATATATATAGGTAAATAAATACAATGATCTGTAATAAACGAGAGAAATAAATTAAAGTGCATTGCCTCAAGTATATAAATCCTCAAATATTACATTTTTGTATAATAATATAATTAATCTAATTGTTTTCATAATTTTTCTTTAAGTTAACATTTTAATACTGGTTTTACTTTGAGATGAAATTTGCCCTTTGACACTTTCTTGTCTTTCACTGCCACGTTTTTTACACGATAAATTTTAAAAGCTCTAACTGAATTCTCTCTTCTTTATATAACGATAAGCTGCTCAATTATCACTAGTTGTAGACATGCTAACGCTAACCTGAATATTGTCACTCGGTATATTGAAATTTATCCCATAAAATATAAAGTAAAAAAAAGTACAATGACAATAAGTTCCTACTTTTTATATCTCAAAGTAAAGAGAATTGAACTCTCTCATACTACGTACACAGAGTAAAATAACCATTATTTAGTAATGAAAATTTGAGCAGTTACTTAATGTATAAATGTAATTAGGAATTTTAAAATTTATGAGACTTGACAACCCGAGACTTTTCGTCGTAGATTTGCTCCTCTCAAATAGTATAACTATGAACACACAGTTTTCATTTTTTTCGGCAACTTGAATCATTTGTAGTTCCTATATTTTGTAGGCATGAATACTCATTGCCTTGTTTTCTGGACGTAAATGTGTGTTGTACCTTGGAGTACCATAATACTCTAAGATTTGTACATAATTATAATATATAAAATGTTAAAATTGTTCGACATAGAATTTTAAAGATTCAACAATTTGAGAAAATTAAATAACAGTTAAATTACAATATAAATTGAATAGTCTTCAACAATGCGTAACAGGGTAGAAAACCATTTAAACAAGAAATAATTTCCTTCAGTACTACAGCTAACAATGACATTTTGCATAATATAGATAAATGGTACTAAAAAATATTGTAGCTGTACTAAAGCATAATTTGACTTTTATAGTTATACTTAAATCTAACAAAAAAGTTGGATATTACAAGATGAGACAATATTTTATCCACAATAATTGCTAACTATTTAAGAGACAAAGTTTATACAATAGTATTGTAGGGAAGATCTTTTATATATACAATTTTGTCTATCGTATCAATCCTCATATAAATACGCTTTATCGAATAAAATATGTACACAATATTTTATTTCTACATTTCCTAGATTGTATAATAGAGTAAGATTCAAGTTGGAAAGATTTTCATTATATACAATTATCATTGTTGACAAAAACAATTATTATACTTAAATAGTCGACCAGAATTTCTTCTCATTTTAAATTTTTAAAAAAAACTGGCTTCTGGAAATATTCGGTCTATCGCCAAGTCTCACAGTATGTTTTTACCTCCTCGAAGTTTAACCAATAAATACAAGGTGATGCGCTTAAAACTAATTTGTAGTAGGAAATAATGATTTGAGAAAGAACAAAGGTTTACACTAATACGACTACTGTTTAGATTTTGTTTTAACAACAGAGGCAGTGTGAGTTGGTTCAGGACGTCTTCGTTTGAAAAACCCGTATCGATATAAGCAGTAGACAATCAGGGCAAGAACAATTATTCCAGTAATAATGGACAATACGTATATCCACCTGTAAACAAAATAAATGCATTTCACATTAGCAAGAGTGACAACAATAAAAGTTTGTGAATGAAAATTGTTTAAATATATTGTATAGTCACCAGGCAATTCCTTTAAAATCGCCTTTAAGCTTTAAATCTGGATAACAAGTTGTCAGGGCGTGAGCGACATCATTAACCGGATCCTGTTAACAGTTAAGAAAGAAATGTAATAACACAATAATCAAGACAATTATTTTTTACACTTTCTCTCTTGTAAATATAAATTAATTACCTGCCGGATTTCTTCTGAAATTCTTATTTGGGCACTTGAACTTATTCTTACTTCATCCACGGATGGATATTCTTCCACTAACGTGCTATTCCATAATCTATTCAAAATTACATTACAAACAATAAAAAAAAGATTAATATGACAATATAAAATATACCTAGGTAATGTACTAAAGAGTTTTATGGTTGTAAAAGTCTCATTCTTAGTACAGTCACAAATAAAAATTGTGACTGGTAACACTAGTTCCATAACTTTGTTCTACAGATAATTCTTTAATCTTGATCTAATTAAGACGAATGAAATTTTAAATTTTAAAATAGACATACCGTGAATGAATTTTAATGACAGCAGACTCCTTCTCCAGTAAATTTCTTACAACACACTCAATTTTGAAACATTTGGCTGAGCCACGAACACAATTCTATATAGATGAATATATCAATTATTTCATATTCAATTATTCATCATTTAAGATCATGAAAGATTATTTTTTAATTAAATTCTGAAACTCACCAGTTCGACAAAAGTTTTAATTTTGCCTTCCTCATCTTTCTCCGTTTGAGGAGCAACGACCCACTCATCTTCATCATCATCCTCATATCCCGCATGTCTTTTCTTTCTTTTGGGTTGAACAAGATGAAGAACATCGGTGACATTTGGTGGAATTGTACAAGTCACATCACCATCTCCAGGAGGCACACTCTCTGGATACAAAAGCCATTTTCCCAATGGCTTTTTATTTTCGACTTGATGTGGCCACAAAATATCAACATGAAATAATGAAGCTTTCCATGGACCATCATTAAAAATGGTGTATTCATGTACAATTCGTGGTCCAATTTCTGATAGAGATTGAATTGCAGACTCTCCAATAACTTTCCCACCATAATATACATTTGCTGGCTCACTTTTCCTATAAAATTGTCATTTTAACAAACCATTTAGAATCCACACAATTTTTAAGTAGCAAGAAAAAAACATATTAATTTTTATGCAGTCAATTTACCCATAAATGGACAATTCAGCCTTTTTAATTACAGTTGCAATAACACGATCTCGATTATTTTTATCGTCATGCTCAAAGGATGTTGAATTGGCCCAAATATCAAACTAAATTAAATAGAAGGTCAAATTATGTCATGTCATGAATGTCTCAAACAATGTTTATTGCATAATACTTTGATAATTTAAATTTAAACTCACCTCAAGTCTAGTTTCAATGTCTTTTAAGCTACCGGCGTGAAAGCGTACTTTTAATGTTTCTAGACTCCTGTTTTTATATGGGTTGCCCAATTTGCATATTACGAGCTCTTTACTAGGTGCAGATGAACATATACTAAAATTCAACTTGCTCTGTAAATAAAACATCAAACAGACACAATTACATAAATAAATCTTCACAAAGAGTTAAATAACATGTTACACTAACTATTTCCGTCAAACAATTAAAATAATAATGGAACAAGACATACTACAGATATAATTGAACATATGACTATTATTATATAAACATGAGCATGTAATTCATGTTCTATAAGAAAAAACTTACGCCAGCATCAGCAATATAAGGCATAGACTTGGGATGTGAAATATACAGAGCAGCTTCGTAGGCTGATTCTCCAAAATTTTGTACATTAATATTAAGGACAAACTCTTGTTGAAGACCCAAAATAAGGAGATAATTATCAGTCCCATCCGCCGCCGTGGGTAGATCTGTACTTGCTTTGACGTACAAATCACTTTCACAAAAATCATTATTTCCACAGTCTTTCTCGAAACGAGCAAGTATCACTTTAGAGGCCTCTTGTTGATTTAGAATCGGGTAATTTTGAATGTTGGGAAGTCTTGTCGTATTCGGTATGTAGCTTGGTTTTAGTTGCACTAAAGTGTATGCAAGTTTGAAGGCAATGGGAGATTGAATGTCCGTCGTTCCACCCTATAAATTAATTACAAATTGAAACCACATGTGAAATTCAATCAAACTACAAATTAACAATGAAATGAGGAAACATCACACTACAAACAAGAGGGTCGTGTACCCTCTATTATATTACACGAAAAATTTCACAAGCTCAATTCTTTTTAAACTGAGACAACCCAATATATGTATAACATGGTTGTCTACTTGTCTCTCTCATCATCATGTCGACCGACTTTAGAATAAAAAAACCAAGGAAGAATTACACAAAATAATCAAAATGTTAGCGTATACATAAACTAAACCCACACAAACATTTATTAGTACTTCTATCATGCTCATTTTCCAAAAGTTTAAAAAGAGTCCATTACATATTTAATTCTCAAATCATAAGCACGTACTTTTGTATAATAATATTATATTTGATTATTACACTTTATAAATTTTCCATATTAAACTACAAGCAAAGTATTCGTCTCACAAAAAGTTTATACATGACTTATTAATAAAAATATTTGGACTTACATTTAAATAGGCGACTTCTTTAGAGCACTGTTTGCCAGCTTGATCTCGTTTGACAGTAACCACCTTCTTGACAACCTGAGGTCGCTCTGACATGCCATTCTTGAACCGAACACGTGAAAATTTTTTACCCTCTGCAAAAGTTTCAGCTTCAATACTATATTCAACACGAAGTGATTCAGAGCGTACTTGAACCAGTTCACGAATTTCAAAACACGCCACTAAACTGAAACTATATGTCGGTAATAAAAAAAAAGGACAATAAATTGTGAGAATTTTTATGACACCAATATCTAATATCCAATATCAGATTCAAACTTTTTATCCATAAAAATGTAAGTAGTTTACGTACCAAACTTCAGAAGCATTTGGATCATCCTGACATCCTGCTCCATTTGGATCAATATCAGTAAGATTACCGCTGACTTCAGTGACAATGTCAATAATGGGACGGCTTCTCAATAAAATTATCATATCTGACTCGTAAGCACCAACTAAAAGGTCCGGGTAAGAATTTCCATCCAAGTCTAACCCTCCGCTCAACGAGTAACCAAAAGTTTTTAATTGAGGGAACTGAGGAAAATCAGTACTTGCTTTTATCACCTACAATACATCAAAATGTAAAAACTCATATAACAGCAACATTATAAAATTAAAAAGTGTGACGACCACAATTTTTACCTGTGAAGGCTTAATAATGACTCCATCCTTGGATCCCAAATATATATAAACACATCCCGTGCCTTCATCAGCATAAGGGGCACCCACAGCCAAATCATCAAATCCATCCTTGTTGAGATCACCAATTGTTGAGATAGCATAGCCAAAACGAGAATCAGTTGGTCCCGTTAAGCGAATATATGGGGTATTATTTTTAAATCCATCAATCGGATTCAAGTAAATGTACACAGCCCCACCAGCCAAATTCTTGTTCACATAAAATGGGGCACCCACCACCAAGTCAGTTCTCCTAAAAATACAACAAAAAAAAATCCCATACAATTTAGACAAAAAAAACATACTCAAATGTTATTTATAATGCTAGATTCCATCTATAGCACGTAATAATCCTTCTGCAATACATTTATCATTGGAATATACAACGACCAAGGGAATTGCATGGCCTAAAAAAGACGAGTAGAAAAACATCGTTACTCATTTCTCCCTCTCATCACATTCATCAAAAAAAAACTCTCTCATTCTATCACCGTCATAAATAGATAATTCTTCCTTATTATTTTTATACAAACTCCCTCATGGCCATCTCCTTGGTTTTAAAATGTATAGAAAGTTTCCCAAAGCGATTAAAAGGCATGCCAATCAAAACTACACATGTGACTGACTATAAAACTCCCATATCATTGCTTTCTCTTTATCAAACACCAAAACAGTCCAGCCCAAACTGTATTTGAAACCAATTTAAAGGTGTAGGTCATGACTAATAATAATTCTACGCTTTATACAATAAATTCAAGTAATATTTAATTGATCAAATTATTTTGAATAGAAAATTAAACCTCTTAAATTCAATTCATACTTTTAAAAAATGTACAACATGACTCATCGTCAGTAAAGATATATATTTTTTTTCAACTGTTCCAAAAATAAAATCTAAACCCTCCCCCTACAATTTTAACATTTTGAAAATTGATACTGTAGCAGCCGCCGAAACTAAAAAGGAGACTATTATTTCCAATTTTTTGATGCATAAAAACTAGCGTGTACATGACACGTCTATTTCACACCTCCTCAACTCTCCCATACAATTATCCAACAAAGATTGAGAAGAAGTACGTCAGACTGTCAAAAAACTCCTCAAATAGACTAAACTATACATAGCACGCAATATCATTTACTCAGCAATGTTGAGATGTGTACATTCAACCCACCGACCAAAATCCTCATCTCAGATTCCTTTACAAAACATACTGACACATATTACAACTCCCATCTTCCTAAATATTTTTTTTTTAAAAAATTATAGCACATACTTATTCAAAAAATACAGACCTTTCAGTATTATATACCGACAACTTATTCGGTTCGTCTTTTACTAAACTACACATTAACCCCATAACTTCCAGTGTACTAAAATTTACCTGTCCCCCCCCTCTATTTATTACATTCAACTCTGTTAAATAATATACTACTCTACTACACTACAAAAAGAAAACTATGAACCACGTCTAGTTGAACTTGAAAAAAAATTTATGAGAGGAGGAACATATTCAGAGCAGATGTCGGTTCACGCTCCTTATTCCTTTTGAGATTATTTTGACTGAACACTCGTGCTCAATCACAGTCATAACAGTCCGTCCAGAATAAATCCTACACCAATTCCCAGGTGTCAATGGCACAAATACAACAAATATGTATGAACATTAAACACAGAGTAAATAATATATACCATGTAATGTACTATCTGGCATTCGACCCAACACCCATTTTTCTTTCGTCATTCTTTTTTTTCAAGTCGATGCCGACAGCAGATGCTTTACACAGTAAAAATGTGTACTTTGCCATGTCAGCCACCAAAAAAGTGGCGAGTGCCTCTAGTCAATAATAACACAACATTTTTGATTTAGTTGAAATACAAAACATTGTCAATAGTCAATAATCCCATCAACTTAATTATTTATACATTTAATGTTTTCCCTACTCATCTCAACTCCCTGCATCTATTCAGTATTCATTAAATACACAGAAAAAAATCATACAGCAAAATAGATATTATGCAGAGTATGATCTTCAGTGGACATTTTCAACAAAATGCACACATTCTCATCTCGACCTTTCCCGTTTGCCGTTTAGTTTACCAATCAAAAAATATTTGCTTAGAAAGGATAACAAACAAAATGCATTTCATTATGTATGAGAAGTAGGTAGTTAAATAATACAAATAAACAGAGCGACACAATTAGGATCAATTAAAAAGAATTCTCATATTGTATATGACAGTTTTAAGCTTCAAGGAAATCTTGAACAGTCAAAATTGACACGATGGTTAAAAAGATATCTAAAACCATATAAACAATCTGACAGATCAAGATTGACATGTTTTTTTCTTGTCCTTCTACCATCTCACTATACCATCCGTCACCTAATGTCAAAATGTAGACCCTATTCTACTTGGAATTCTAAATTTGAACCCACCGAATGATGAACATCACCACAACAAAAATGAAAAGAAAAAAAAATCTTTAAAAAAAACGTCAGTCTTCATTTGTTGTACAGTACATTAAATGAACAAAGATTACAAAGTTAAATTGACATAAAAAATACTTTGTTCGTTCCTCCACCATCAATTTATTTTGCAATACACTCTAAAGAGTCAAGGGAAGAACATGAAGGTGTGAAGACTTAAATACTGTACTATGGCGCAAAATGAAACTATTTATGAACCTTCATCCCATTCATTTGTCCATTCCTCACATTATTTTGACTCCTACAGTCCCTTCCATCGCAAATAAAATACAAGGCAATAGACATAACGAACAAGAGATGATTATCTTTTCAATAATTTAACTGGAATGACCACCATAATATATAAAAAGAAAATGGTCTTAATGTCTTTATAAGAGTGACATTTTTTCTATAGATTCACACCATGTACAACAGTTCATGGCTCATGACACTCATAGATGGTAATTTGAGTTTCTCAAACAGTGACCAGAACCAACTGAATTCAACTTATCCATGTACATACATATAAGTATGTGTACGTAAAAACTTTATGAGAATGAATTCATCGTCTATAAACTGAAAGGTAAGTTCAGTTAGTGCAGCATGTAAATGTAAATTAAAGTAGTAGTAGCCAGATGCTCCAAAAGTAAAAGTTCCAGAAGATCGTAAACGGCAATATGGTTTTGTCACGACAAAGACTTGACGATAGCTAAAATATACACAAACATCCTAGCAAACAGATAAAGGTGCGTACATATTCCATTCAAATAAAACCTCATTACAAAAATGTACATTATTCACCCCAGTCCCTAATCTCAATTCCCCAATCCATCCAAACCAAAAAATCCAATCTACCGATAATTATCTCTACCTACGCTCCATGTCTCCCGTCTGTTTGTCTTCCATTCCTCACTACTTTACCAACAAACAACCAGGAACAAAATGTTATTAATAATACATACACACATTATGCAAAAAAACAGCGTAGGGGGACTCTAAAATGTAACTAAAAATGAACTTATGACTATAATTTTGTCCCACTTTGTGAGAGTAAAGTATCTGTGGGTTTCCGTACAATATACATAAAATAATAATAGTAATTTTGTGCCCTAAAAAAGTGAAACGACATTGTAACCTATTCCTACATAATAATAGCTAATTTTGACTCTTTTTAGCCTACTACAGTGAGACCAATCCTCTTATGATAATCTCTAGCAAAATATGTATACATAATCAAATACAGATTGATACAAAAGTAACTCAAGGATTTTAATTTTTAATTCCTTCCTTATTTAATAAAATAATTTTGATGATTAACAACATTTTTAGACAGAATAGATTCAAAATAAAAATAATGTTATACCTTCAAGTTAATTGTCTATCAGTCTAATAAGACTAATTTCACCAAAATTTAGTTTAAAAAATAAAAGTCTAAAAAAACCTCCAGTTTCATTTGAGTCACCCTGTACAAATAGCAATGTATACAGACAATTAATGCAACAACATGCATGTAATCCACTGCTAATAATTTTCAACAATCCATAAAACATGAAAGAGCTAATAAATCACATGGAGAGTCATCCCCTTGCCATGTTACTTGTTAAACGTTTAAACGAACATTCCGGTCAAAAAAATAAAAACTCGTTCCATTTCTAAAAGTTTAGTTCCAAGTTGAGAGACTGAATAAAAGTACAAGTTTGTCTTGCATCCATACAAGAATACATACAAAAAGCTAATTATGACCAATGGCCCCCTCGGACGCTGTCCAAGGAAGAAGGGACGAGTCTTTAATTACATCAACAGCTGCTGGGATCACAGCGTACAACTTTCCCCGGAAGAAATCCTATAAAAATTATTTCAACTCAGAGGGTCAGACAATTCCGTTGTCAAAAATTCAAAGTAATTTATATGAACAATTGTCACTGAAATGACATTTGAACAATGAAAAGATCATGATAAAAATACAAAATTACCAATAAAAATGCAAACGAGCCGCTGTCTCGCTCAAAAAAAAAAGTTTTATTAAACCATGAGGTGGTCCAAAATTACAACCAATTCTACTGTCATCATCATCATCATCTGGCGGCATGCAATCAATATGTCACAAAAGATGAACAGCACACGAGCATTCAACTTGAACTCTAACAAATGCCGAAAAAATCTTGACAACTTTTTTTTCTTTCTGCTTTATGCATTGTAGTGCAAGATTACAAGAGCTCAAGTGAAGACCACGCACGATTTTGTTATTTTCTTCATTTGATATTCTAAATCTCTCCACCCATCAATGTGTACATTGTACACACAACAAAGTACTAAAAATATAAAGTATTCAACATTTGCACTCAAAATTCATGGGAAAAAAGTGCAACATGTTGATGAAACAGCAAAAATACCAAATTGAAAATGTTTCTCAAGCCATGTATGGAAACTGAAAGGCCACTCTGGATTCACCTCATAGCTCAACATATCATCTTCTCATATTTCCAAGTCATAAAAATGACGTGCTAGGCTAGTCCTGATCATCATCATCATCAGCACTATCCCCAAAATTTGAGACAAGACTTGTTTATTATTTTACTCTTCCTTCCTCCTCTTCCTTGACCTTTTCCCTATAATTATCTCTAGTCAAAAATTTTGTTTTTCTCAAAACTATTCTCAGCAATTACAATACTAGACAATCCTCCAGTCCTCCAATGATTAGTAACAAGAAAGATTATACAAACGCAGTGGCAGTCACTCAGTTGCGGTCAGAATAGTTCTCCAAACTACTACTTAAATTATTTTTACCTAGACATTTTTTTGGCATAATAAACTTCAAGTACCTAAAACCAGAAGGTAGTAAGTTTTCACCTGGCCTTTCCTACATTTAATTAGCGATTCCAACCATATGTAAAAAGTATCTATACAGACAAAACATCTCTTATACCTACTATAGTAAATCCATATGCCCAGTCAGGTATAAAAATAAACGGTAAAAACGCAAAATTGTTATAGCGAATTTCTTTAACATTATAAAATACACCATCACATTGTATAAAAAACCAGACTGCCGCTTTCATTGAACCTGAAGGCAGGTTAGACGTCCAAATGTCAAGTGATTCAATGTAGTTTGTATAAACAACCAGAGAAAGAGAGAGAGAGAGAGAGGATAAAGAAACTTTTTTTGCTTGTACAAAAGTATCTTTCATTCCCACAATTGGAGACGAGCAGGAATAAATAAGCAATAAAGACGAGCCAATGATCTCAAGATCAGTAAACAAAGACTGAAACATTGCCCCTTCCCGAACAAACAACAGAGAGAGAGAGGAGAAAATTGAAAGAAGCTCATCATCATCAAGTCTTGTTGTGGAGACGCCATTGACAGGTTCGACACTGGTGGTTATATAATCAATGGTCTTTATTCTTCATCATTGGGTCCTCGTCAAATCAACAAACCATACAATAATCTCATATAAGCTTAAACTAATCCATGTATTCTTATTTCTTATGCAACAGATAGTTTTGGAAAAAAATCATGCCACAATTTTTATGTCAAGTTTAACATCATACGGGCATGAAAGAGTTTGCTTTTAACCTTTGTCGTATGTAAAATGGTAAATAATACAGTACTAAAAATAAATGCCATTACATATTCAATGTCAGTAGAAAAGTGCATTCATACGATACATAACATGAGAGTACAAGCATATTATTATTTAACATGTATTATTTCCCCCTCTTCCTTCCCATGCCCAAATACTGCCGACGCCCACATAAATACTCAACTTGTAATGTATGAAATAGACATGGATTCCTACACATAAATTGAATAAGTACACATACGGTCCTATTTTTATGAGTACAAAAAAAATAATTAAATCACAACTTAAAGATGAAATACTTGAGTCTCCAATTTCAATTTATGACCCGCACAATTTACGATCCTGATCATTCAAGATTGACTCATGAGATAAAGAGAGATCAGACGAATCGAAGATAAATGACAAAACTCAAAAAGTTTTATAACAGCAAAAAAAAGCAACAAGTAATATGGTAATCATTAAATTGTACATGGTCGCCAAGCTCCGACAATCTTCGAATCTTTTCTACTAACGACTTGGCAGTCAGTTAGTACTGACTCAACTCAGTAGTAATAAAAAATAATAGTCAATTGCTAAAAAAAACATGGGAGATGAAAACGACAAAACGGTAAAGTTTTTGACACGCACGAATGCAATAATTTTCCAGAATGTCGTCCCATGTTTATCACTAACATAAGACTCCAGCTGATACATAATGACCGTAAAAATATATTTATAATATTTAAAAAGTATAAGAATAAATATCTCAGTCGTCTCCATCGTCTCTTCTTCACATTATGTGTGAAAATAGCAAACATGATGAACATAAATTATTAAAAGTTTAAATTGAATATTCACAAATTTATACTCAAATCAATAATGATATTCATTAATATTCCAAATTATTTTTTAAAATAAAAAACTGCACTTCTCGCACTAGTAATCAGCTTCCGTTCCTTAAGTTAAATCATTAAGTCTTGAGCATGGATCATAAATCATGAATATTCATTTAAAGATAGTACAAGGCAGCGTGTGTGCTTATTTACTACGACTAATCTACATGTATAGTTGCAAGATATTTCCTTACGACAGCTAAAACCGATAGTAACATATTGACAGCGTGTGAATGCCACCAAGCTATTTTTAAAAGAACGAGAGAGACAAATCCCACCATTTCCTCACTCCTCAGCTCTATGCGTAGATGCTCTACAAACAATTCTCCATTAACTTTGATACTTTAAAATTTTCAACTTATATGACTTTACACCACATCAAATTTTGACTCTGCTATAAAAATGTATAATCACTCTCTCTCTCTCTCTTACAAAAAAAAAAAAACCCCCAAAAAATTTTATAAGCAGTCATCATTTCAATTATATGTACCAAAGCAATAAAGTCATACATTGCTAATATTCTAACACTTCTCGCCCACCTCTAATATTCAAAAAGTAAAAAAAATACATGTACATATGATACGCTTGTTGATTTTTTAAATAAAACTATTACAGTAAATTAAACAAGGCACAAAATAATTGGACTCATGTACATCTCTGGATTAAAAGTAAAAGAAGAAATTACAGATTAAACTTTAGTAATAAATTTCTTCGATGGAAAATCTTGATAAATTCATACATTAATTGTACATAATTGCCAACAAAATTTACTCTCAAAAGGCCGGAGGGAGCCGGGCGGAGTGGAGTCCAAAAACAAAGTATGGACTAATATTACAGCTCTTACATTGACAGCTGGAGTCATGCTTACAAGTTTTTTGGGGGGGTTTTTGTCTATATAACTTTTATCCATATATCAAAGTTCAAACTTATAAACGTATAAAATGATCATTCTGTAACAGATGAAAGTCTAGTGGAATAATAATATGACCACAATCCACATCCTGCTCATCATGACAAAACCATTTCTATACTCTTATTACGAGTGTAGCGGTTAAAAAATATTGTAAGAATAAAATATGAAGCTACAACTCCTTTAACCCAAACTCTCTCAAAAATAAATAAATAAATAAAGTTAAATTATGTGTGTATAAAATTGTACACAAAATAAATGAACACAAAATATTTAATTGTAATTAAATAAAAAGGGGGCCCTAGCTTTCCTGATGGAAACGGGGATTCCAAAAATTAAATGCAATACGAGTAAAATAAATTTACGAGCCTTAGCTCAAAAAAAAGAAAGAACAAAAATAATACACAAGAGAGAGTGGGAAAAATCCCTACACGGCACTAGGCCGGACAACTTCTCAACTCGACGATTCCAGTAGAAGTAATATCCCACGAGGCAAAGCCTCCACTCTTATTTATACTCTCTCTCTCTCTCTTTGTGTAGAAAAATGTTCCAGAACAAATTACGCATTCATGAAGGATGCATAATTTGTTCTTTGCAAAATAATTAACATTAACTGTAAGAAATAAATTCCTTGACTCTCTGGACATCAGAGAGCCATATGAGGCGATAGGGAAATTTGTGAGACGATAAACAGTCTAACAATTTCCAAATCGTCTCACGAGCTTTATTGTTCATTCCAGTTAAATTTACACTTTCTCCATAAAAAAACATACTTGAGGTTCTTATTTCCTTAATGTTTTATATTTAATTGCCTTTAAAATTATTATTACATTTTGATGCAGCTTTATTATAATCCCAATTTTCTCTTTCCTTTGGTTAGTTCTAATATAATACATTTTTATATATAAAAATTAAATGACAAGACCAAAACTCGTGCAACCAAGGGTACAGAGGACGGATAAGAATAAACAAATGTTGAACTACCATGTGGCAGATGAATACAAATCAACTACAACTGGACCACAATTCAAAAGTCAATTTTAAAATGAATCATCACTGGCCCAGTTCAACTATCAAACCACTGTAAAAAAATTGCGTAAATGTAAATCTACATGAAACAAGTTGTTTTCTCTAAAACAAAGCTTTACATTCTACTGTACATCCTATAAATTCTCCATCACATTTTCATCTTAGTATTCCGGCAAGGAAAACAAAATCCATTACATAAATCATCCTGTATTCTATGCCGAGTGACGGAAAAAAAACTTTTGTCCCCCTCAAACCATAGTCTATGTTACATACACTAACTGTGGTATGAAGTCCATACATGTGCTACATAATTTTTATTTTAGAATGCCACAAATGCCCAAAAAACTAATGGTTATTACACAAAAGAAAACTCCAAAATGCAAAACTATTTTGACTATTTTGCATAAAAAACTTTTATGATTCACAAAGTACAAGAAAAAAAAGTCGACTTTGAGAAAAAGTTCTTTTTTTTCAACCAGAGTCTTCCGCCTCCTTTCATCAAGACGGATTACCAAATTTTGTATTGTATAAGAAAGAAATCTTTTAAATTTAGAGTCTTGAACTCTTTTCATGATTACAAAAAAAGAGACTCCTTATGTTTTAACAAGAATAAGATTTTCATACATTCAAAAATAGATATTGATTGTAGTAGTACTGCAAATGTAAAGAATAAAAAAAAATGTTTTAACTTACTTGTCACCATTTAGATCAAGCGTGGCAAGCTCATATCCATAACTGAAGGCGAATCCCTCACCAGTGAGAATGGTCCTCACAAGTAAAACTTCATCGTTACCCTAAAAATAAGAAAAATATATTTAAAAAAAAAACATTGAAAATAAATATTCATGACTTTCGGTTTTCAACTCTTGCCCCCCACTCACTGTAGTTGTGTACCATTGCCATCAACTTAACACATTGGTTTTACGCACGACATCCACTACAAACCACACCATCGTCCAATTGTAACAACAAGACAGCCACTTTCAACCTACATTTTAACACGTCTTATGTGTTATATAATCTATAGCTAGTAAGATACACTGCATATTCTCACCACCCTTTAAAAGAAAACATGACATGTATAGCTTTAAAGTTTAAACCAAGTCAAATATTCATATCCTCATCATGTCATCGTAGCTCCCAACAAAACTATATATAACTAGAAACGGCGAACTGATACTATCCGTACATACACATTTTCTTCTGAGATCAACTCGAATCGTAAAAAAAATTTCTTAGACACTGAAACCCCTCAACTCATCTTCATAAAGATACTTTGTGACTTGTATCTTTTTGTGTAATGAGAAGAATACATGTATTTGTATATCATATACACAGAGAAAAGTAAGGATGGACACATACTTTTGACTTCTGCATTACTTCTGTACACACATACATACATTACAAACTGATGAGAAGTGTGTGTGTGTACATTGTATACTTCAACTATATTTGTACTAAGTATACAAGTTGACTCCCTCTCCAAATCTTCCCAACTCATTCTTCTTCTTCTTAGCTCACTTCAACAGTCTCCACCATCTGTCTCCAAAGTTCTTTGGTCGACTTATGCCAACATGTACCATTGTTGATACCCGTTTTATGAAAATTCTCTCCCTCAACTTTGTTAAACCAAAAAGGAAGGATTCAGTCACGGTCCCTCGTCCCATTCAATTTTGCAAATAACATGGAAACATCTTAAATAATCAACTGACACGCTCGCCATCCATCCTTTTGAAATATTTGAAAATTGTGCAAATTTTGTTACAAAATTATCGATTTTACATATTATAATCACCCTATTCTGGTTTTTTGAACGTCTCCATACTTATTATTTAAGTACCAGTTCAGTACATAGTAAATGTACACTATGAAAATTTTAGACACCATAGTACCATAGATATAACATGGACACCCTCTTCATTCTTTGCTTTCAAAGCACTTAATTTTTCTAAGAATAAATTCTTGACATGTAATTTAAACCAAGCAGGGCAAAACAAAATATATAATCTCTTGCAAAAAAAAGTTCTCCAAATATATTTTATACAAAAAATAAATTACACTAGACAAATTCATACTATAGGTATAGCTGTGTATTCACACTAAAATTAAAATAACTCTTTCACACAAAAAAGTAATATTCAAAAAATGCAACAAAAATAAATGAGAACTAAATCCCTTCTGAATCAGCTGTATGTACATCTAAGGAGTTCACATTCCAAAGTTTTGAATTCACATTCTCTTAAAAATTCAGCTTCAGTTACTTCTTATAAAATTTTTGATACATGAACAGCGTTCCTCCTAGTTTTAAATGCTCCTCATATGTGTCAACTTTTGTAAGTTTAGAAGCTACCCCAAAAAATGATAAATATGAGCTTCAAAAAGTAGTTCCATAAATAATAATCCAGAGATGAATAACAATACGCAAACACAATGCATGAGTAAGGGCGAAAAATAATCTTCTCGTTTCAAAAAAAGAGTGTATTTATATAGCAAGACTGAGAGAGGGAGATCTTGGAGAGTCACACAATATAAAACATGGCACGTAGCACGGACTAAAAGTGAAGGTCGTCATCTCTGGCGATCATCATAATAGCACGCCAGTGAGAGAGAAAACAGAGTACTTTGATTTTATGACATTTATTTTGAGGCGACTCTGACTGCTCTTATGAGAGGCACACCTATAGATGTATGTTAAGATAGAGACACATTAAGTAATGTCCCCCTCCAAATACCCGGCACATACACAACTCACCATTAACTATAACCATCTCCGCCTATATTTGTACTCACAATGGCATCATGACATTTCTACTACGACTGTGATACCTTTTTAGTATTTAGTTTTATTCTGTCTTTCTTTAGGGCAGTAGTAGTATCTGTACTGGGACATATCCATGGCAAGTAAACTTCTAGCTAGCCCGTTCCCCCTGCCAGGTGGGTCCATCCCCATTCAAAAGTCCGAATTGGTCTCGGAGGAAAAAAGTTTTTTTGAAATAAAATCTTGACCATGGCAATGAGTTTTAATTTACTTGACCCAAAGAATATTATGATTAATTTACTTGACCCACTGCATATTATAATTAAACTACTTGACCCACTGCATATTATGATTAAATTACTTGACCAAAGGGATTTTATGATTAAATTACTTGACCAAAGGGATTTTATGATTAAATTACTT
>JAQIVZ010002147.1:0-23531 GCA_034700945.1 Arrhopalites spinosus
AATAAATATCAAATAACTACGACCATTCTCAACGTATACGTACAACAATAAATTATAAATGGTCAAAAAAAAACATTTTCTCAAAAAAAGGAAATTTGAAATTCCTTCAAAGTATTGACTCTCCTTTAATAAATTTGTTGAATTTTGTTTTTGTCCCCACAAAACAGTTTTCTTTCTCTAGAGAATAAACTGAAAAAAAAGATAAAAAGAGAAAACAAGTTATAGCCCACAAAATAAAAAGAACAAGAGAAAAAAAGTGTATGGTTAATATAATATGCAAAAAAATATATATAATATTATATAAAAGACATTCCACTTAAACTTTTCCTCAAAAAAAAGTAATGTGGAGAAAGCAATAGAAAAACAAGGAATTTTTGTTGTTACAAAAAAAAACTTTGTGGAGAAAAAGTCGACAGGCATTTTTTTGAGATTGGAAAAACCCTTAAACTATGTACAGGAATGGAGACAGAGAGAGAGAGAGAAAGTATGCGAGAGTTGTGTGGGATTTTGAGATATTTCTCCCCTGTAAATATGATAGCTGAGAGAGAGAGAGAAGAGGAAGAAACTCTTTTTCTTATCTTGAAAACACTACATATAACCATATATAATAATATGTATACAAACAATGACTCCTGCTTTCTCTCTGTGGAGAGAGACAAGTATATAAAAAGAAGAGGGGAAAAAAGAAAGCGGCTTGTGAAAAGTGAGCAAGTAAAAAAGTAAGCCGTGAATTCGGCTTGGCCGCACTTTATTGTTAAATTGACTCGGCTGATGTCAATGCGATTTTCTCGATTTCCCTATCTCTACTTTTCACGGGCTGTCTCCCCCATCGGGGTATAGAGTAGACGCGGGAGTTGTTAGTTTTTTTTCTCGGTTTGCCACTATTTCCCCCCTCCCAATCTATCTCTATAGCGTCTCCATATAAATATAAAATGAGTCTTATCCTCTTTCCCCTGTACATAATATTCTTTTTTTTCTTTTATATTTCCAGGTTCGAGAAACGCTTTTGGGATCTTGTAGCCAACAAGGAGAAGAAGAGAAAGTGTGTATGAGACAACAAGGAAGAATTTTATAGTGTTAAACTTGGTCTTTGGATTGGTGTGTGTCTGTGTAGTGTCAACGGTGGTTTGGGAAGGTAGAAGAAAAAAAAGATATTTGAATTCGATTGAGCCAGACACACTCCCATAGGATCCAACCCAAGTTCCTTACAAGGAGAAAAAAAACGATCTTGAGCTCTCCATTCACACACAATTTCATTACAGGACTACGCACTCTATAACAAATTTCAAGAGACAAATAAAAGCAACAAGAACGTGATGCCTATTTGAAGAAAAAAAATGTATGACAGTGGGTTGTACTCAAGTACCCAAGGAATTTGACAAGTAGCCACCACAACGAGTCCCAAAAAAGTGTACTAATGCTCATCACCAACTTTGAGACGCTTTCTCCATCTTCCTTGTCCTTGTCTCCTCCCTAAAAATCTCTCAAGAATTTCTTCCTTTCACTTTTTTTCCTTCTCTCTCTCTGTCTGCAATTTTCTCTTACAAAGCCATCCAGGTGAACGATGAGAGAATAGAATAAGGAGGAAGAACGTGAACAATCAGGAGAAAGTTACAAGAGAAAGAAGAGAACGTGATTTGACGTTTTCAAAGTTTCTCTCTCTCTCGTGTGTGGCAAATACAATCATAAATTACCTCCGTGGGTGGTGATGGAGAGAGAGAGAAAATTCTCCATATGGTTTTGACAACGTCGAGGAGGTGAGAGGAGGGAAGAAAGTACAAGTCTAAATGGGAAAAATTTCCATCTCCACCATCAAGTCAACCCTCCAACTCCGAATCTGTAGAGAAAGGAAGCCAACACAATATAACAATCTTTCCCTGTACTTTGTGAAGATCTAATGAGAAAAAAAGAGAAAAACCTCAACTCTATAAAGATGACAAGATATATTCTAATTTCAATCGTGCCCAATCTTCAATGTCTACTTTCTCTTCACTAAATTTAATGAAAGCGAGAGAGAGTGACTTTTTTGTAAAGACAAGAGAAAGAACATAGAAAAATGAGATAAAAATCTATGGTAGTTGTGAGTTTTGTGTCCCCCTAAAAAAAGACATTGATAAGAGTGGACTATTACCAAAAAGATATTACTCTGAATGTAAGTTTGATGGAGAAAAAAAACTTTCCCTTTTACTTTCACCACCTCCCAAAACTACAGTCAAGTCACTGAGTCAGTCAGTCAGTTTGTCAAGGTCTAAAGTGAATGAACCTTGTCATCATAATCATCATCATAAAAAAAAGTGTCATAAATTTTTCTCTCTTCGAGAAAAAAAGGGGACAAGCCTAAAAAAGATAAGAGGAAATAATAAGCAACTTTCTCTTCTTTTATTGTACTTGGTCATGCTCCCAATTCCCAAGAGTAGATTGAATTGTGTTAAAGAGAAAGAAAGTTTTTTTTCAATGTTCAAAGTTGAAAGGTTGGAAAGTTAAAATGATTAAATAAAAAGTTGTCTCTTTTTTTGACTAAATTCAAGATAATTAAACTCAAAAAAGAGAAAGGGGTTTTTGTTGGGAAAACTCGCTCTCATTTTTTGATAAATAATGAGGTTAGTCTTTGTGATTCTCCTGAGTATCATCAGCTGTCAAAGCATTAATGAAACGTTGACTACCAACAAGACGACACCATCTTCTTCTTCATCTTCAACTGATTCAACTCACAATACAAGTTTTCCCACTTCCGCCTCATCTCCAACTGGACCTTTTCTACCACATTTTTTACCCCTTCATTCCATCAATGATAGCTTTGGCTCTGCCACTACTACCACCACTTCCGGTACTTCTTCTGCTAATCCTACTACTAGGTCACGAATCATTGAGACCAAGTATGGCAAAGTTCAAGGTGAGTTGGAGAATATTTTTATACCGTAATCCTTATTATTTATGTACCTCCAAAAATATAAAAAATCTGATTTGGGACTTTCTCTCTTTATTTATTCAAGGTCTTAGTGTTACACTCTTCCCCCATCTCAATAATATGGGGAATCAACAACATCATTCGGGGAAAACTAATCCTCTTAAAAATAAAGTTGTTGAGGTAAGTCCCTTGTCATTTTAATTGACAATTTATTAATATTCGTGTCATTTAAATATTTTTTTACATTTAAAAATATTTGAAAATTATGAGAAAAAGTTTCGACAAGTTTTTATCGTGTCTTTAATCTTGTAAATCTAAATAGAAAAAAGAAAGTTGTTTTTCAATTTATTATTTTTTCTTTGAGATAAATATAATAGCCGCCATTTATTCACTGTCTTATTTTAAATTCTCCCACTCTTTTATTTCATCTTGTCAAACTTTATCTTAAATTTTTTTTTATTTACTTTGTCTTTGTCACTGGTCCTCCAATTTTTTAAAAAACTTTCACTTTCTAAAGAGTCTTGAAATATTTTACTTCTTTTTTTTTAGTTTTGACTAAAAGACTAAAATAGAGGAGAAAGTTTTTCTCATCAGAGTCAATTTTTTTTATCCTCTCTCTCTCTTTGTGTGAATTTGAGTGAATATTTTAAAAAAAGAGATAATAGTTTTGACATGAAAGTTCCTTGTTCAAGTACCCTTGTCACATTTCTTTTATGGGGTTGATTGATAGTGAAAAGAGCAAGGAATAAATTTTATGTTGAGTCAATTGAATTTGATAAGAGGGAACAGAAGAAGAAGAAAAAAAAGTATTTTATTTGAAATGATCAAATAAAATTTTCTCTAAAGAAAATTAATCACCAGTTTTCACCTTTACTTTCCCTCTTTTTTGCATGTGTGAAGTGAGAGAAATAAAATATAAGGTCGGATTTGAAGAGGGGAGGACTGTCTTTTCTTGTAAATGTAAAACTAAAACGAAAGCTTTATAATCATGAAACATTCAGATTTTCTCTCTCTCTCTCAACACTTGAAACTTTTCATCCTCAGCCCCCCTTTCTCCTTCTCATCATCTTAGTCTTCACTTAAACTTTGAAGAAAGAGAGAGAGAGAGATAGACACGTAACTTAATTTCCATCGATCCATTTTGAAAAGAGCTTTCACTCTCTCTCTCTCTCTCCTTTCAAAGATTTCAAAAATAGGTTAATTAGTTTTTACCCACAAACTTTTGAGTCGAGAAACTCATTAGAAAAACCTTGCCACTGAATGAAAATCCAAGAAAGGTAAAGAGGAGTAAAAAAAATCTTCTCTCTTTTTTTACTACATCAGTTTGAGTAATTAAACTAGGAGGATGACTTTAATGAAATTGTGACGAGACTTTCTTTATAGAAAAAAAACATTTTTTATGTGTCATATAAGAAAGAGACCTTAACCACGTTCAACTTTGTTTAGGCTGGAGCCTTGTTATATAAAAAAAATGTTTTTTTTCTGCTTTCTCCGTCCTTCTTGACTTTGTTTTCTTTCTGCATAATTTTATTTACTAATAGAATTATCTACTCTAATTCTATCAACCCGTTTTCTTTCTTATCTTTCTTGCTGTCTCATCCTCCCTTTCTTTTTCATTATCCGTTTTTTATAGAGAAAGTCTTTTTTTGATAAACTTTCTTTTTAACTAAAGGTTAAAGTCCCCTTTCAAAAAATTAAGTCGTTAACTTGGACTTGACTTTATCTTGACAATATTTCCAAGAAAATAATTTAGACTCAATTTTTAGAAGAAAAAAAACTTTCTCCTGACCACTTTGTTGTGGTTAGTTGCCTATTGTTGGAGGAGTGTGACGTGAGAATAATTTGAAAGAAAGTTTTTAGTATACATAAAGTGACTTTGTCATTTAATTGGGAAAGTGGAGAGATGTGAATTTATTTTATGATTCTACTCACATTTTGTGTATTAGTGGAGGCTAGCCCATGTAGTGGAGAGTTGGGGAGTAACAAATATTTATTTTTGAGGGAAATGCTTATCACTCTTTTTGGTTTTTGATAGTGACGGGAATGTGAAAATGTGTTGTGATTTATGGGTATTGTGTTTAAGCCCAAAGGACAGGCAACTAAATGCTTTATTGTCAAGAGACAAACGCAGGGAGAATAAGTAAACCATTCTTTTGTACAACTCTGTACATAACCCCCATACAGAGAGAGGGAAAATTCTTTTTGGTTTTGGGTTCCCAAATTGATTCTCAATACAAAACAAACATTTTCTCTTTTTTGCAGGTCTTTCTCAATATTCCATACGCATCCCCACCTGTAAAATCATACAGATTCTCTCCTACGCAGGTAAATCTTTTTTCTTTTTGATGTTTACATAATTAATTAGAGTTAATTATGGTTTTTTAATAAATTCAAATTTTATTTCTAATTTTACAGACACCCATTCCATGGGAGGGAGTACGGTCGGCTGTCAAGCCAGGATTTGTGTGTCCACAGGTACCATAATTAATTTAAATTTAATTGTACTTTCTCTCCTTTGTCAAATTAAGCAACTTGTCCCACTTCCTGTGTGCCATTTCATTTCAGTAAATTAAAGACAGTTAAATATAAAAAGATATTTAGATGGGATGAAGTTAATATGCTTGGAATTGCGGTGAGTGTAAATTTAGTGAATTAAATCCTCTTTTAAAAACAAGTTAAATGTAAAGAGAAAGCCTTGTTAAATATGGCGGGAGGAGGAGATGCACATGACAAGATTTGAAGTTAAAATAGGATTATTTTATGTAAAAGAATTTTAGTTGTAGAAAAGCAAAGATTTTTAGTACAAAAAAGAAAGAGAAAGGAAGACTCTCTTCAGTTTTAACACGGAATAAGTCGGTTATGATCCTTCATATGCTCAATTTGGATGAAAGGCTATCCATGCAAATGAAAAAGAGGAAATGTGCAGAGAGGGAATTTGTATTCAGTCATTCGTAACAGTTTTTTTGCGTACTTATCCATCCAGTGTCATGCTTTCCCCATATATATATACACACTTTTTGTACATGAAATAAGGATAAAGCTGAGTAAAAACTCGCATGTGTTTCATGATTTCCCCCCTTCCTTCATAATGCGTGAGTGTGTGTGTGGAGAAGTTTCAGTTATGAATTGGGGGATTGGGGATGAGATGCACTTTTTGTGGTGGTTAATGGTGGAAGGTATGTAAGAGAAAGTCTGGTTGGTTGCCTTTCTCTCTCTCTCTCTCTCTCTCTGGTGACTGTAGAAGAGAGAGAGAGAAAGAAGCCCTTGAAGAAAAAAGATAAAACAGATTTATTGGTGCGAGCCATATTCAGGAGAATCGTTTACTTGGAAAATTTGACTGAATTAATCATGATTCCTTCGCTCCGTCTACCAAAGACTTGGATTAATTGAGACATTGATTTAAAACCTGACTTTCTACATTTTTCCTCCCTCCAGCCCACCACCCCACAAATAAATTCCCCCAGTCCAAAAACTTCTTTTCTCCAACAAAAAAGATGACGAAGGTGGTTGTGGTGCATACCACAAAGATACCCAACGCATAAGAAGAGGACAGCGTGTGTCTAGCAAGTGAGGGACGATGTACCGAGTGTATATTTTTTTCCAGTGTTCAAATTCTGTATCCTCTCTCTCTCTCTCTCTTCTTGATCCGTCCGTCATTCATAGTATTATGATGACATGATGGGAGGAAGATGAAGGGAAAAAAAACTTATCATTCCATTCCCTCCATGATAAGTGTCATAATATGGAGGCAAACATCCATTTTCGTCAGACCAAGGGCACATCCATTCTAAGCACATAAAAATGTCTCCTCAAGCCAAACCATGGTTCCATGGTGAACTATTGACTTGTTCTATTATGTCTCTACCTCCCTGATCTCCCCCTCTGTCTCTCTCTCTTCATCTCAAGCCTCCTCGTCTCCGTCTTCTCCTACATCATATATCATTATCCTATTCCTCCTTTCATATGGTTACCTCACAGGAAATTAAGTTTACACGTCTGTATCACCCTCCCTCTTCTTTTTTTTCCTCATGCAATTCAATCCAATCCCCCTCTCCCTCTCTCTCTCTTCAACCAACACGAGATGCCATAAACCACTTTGCTAGGTTATATTATCGACATCTACACTCGCAATCTTTTTTCAACGACCCACCAAAAAAAAGAGTCACGGGATATGAGGAATATACATCTTCTCTTTTTTTGTGGAGAAAGTCTCTCTCTCTCTATGGAAAAAAATAGAGAATTTCATAAACCTTCAACTATCACCACCATGGTGCTTTAGAATTGTAAAATGTTGGTCGTCGTTTTATTTTTTTGGGAGGACTTGGTTTCATCGTAATAGGAAAGAAGCTCAAAAAATTTGCACTCGTTTTTCTCTCCCTTCTTGTCATTCCTGACGGTGATGGCAAATACAGAAAGGAGAAAGGAGGGGGGAGTGCAATGGAAGGTATGGAAAATGGGACATTTCCAGGGACCACATAGTGAGGCTTTAGAACCAATCCTTTTGTTGCAATAACGATGTTGGATGGAGAAAATTTAAAGATTTTCTGAGTCATTAACCTAACCCTTATGTCTGCCCTTCAACTTTTCAACCAGAAAACTTTTTTTTTCTCTTCTTCTTCTTCCCCTTCTCGCCCCTCCAAGCTTTTCTCTTTTCCTTTTTTTTGCTGGAGAGGGAAAGGAGTTTTTGTGTGCATTCGCACAGTTTAGCTAGTACAGATTTACGTGAAATGATAATGGCTTCCACCTTGTCTGTATATAAAATACAGACACCTTGAAAAAAAAGTTGCTTTCTCCTAAACCATTTTTTATTTTGTATTGTATCTCGAACTCAACTTTCTTCTTTTTTTATAAAGAGAAAGTTGAGGGTTAACATGGGGAGATTGTAGAGAGGAAGAGGACTAAAGGATTTCCTTCTCTTTTTTTGGGTATTACTTTTTTTAGATGATGCCAGATATTCGAAATGAGAGTGCCGCTTTAAAGGATATACCCAAAGGGTACCTGGATTATCTTCGTCGTGTCGAACCTTATTTAAGAGTAAGTTAATTGACATTTTAAATATTAAATTTTATTTAGTATTTTTTTATGCCTAAAATCTAGGTCACAAATTAAAAGATTAAAAGTTTTATGATCAACTATAATGTACAATTATTTAAATTTACAGAATCAAAGTGAAGATTGTCTCAGCCTTAATATCTGGGCACCATACAGAGGTAAGTAACAAATTTAAACAGTTAATTTCTCCATTAATTAATTACCCGGGATCTTTTAAATTTGTATTTACGTGCCCTAAATAATTATTATTTAGAACAAAACAATGAAAAGTGTTCGAAACAAATTCAAAAATGGCATAAAGTTTATTTTATAATGAAAATATTTGAGATTTTGTACTAGAAAGTTCACTTTATCTCATCACTCTTTCTCTAGACAAAGTCTTTGTGTAACAAGATTAACCCCCAAAAAATAATAAATTGTATTTATATTTAAAATTAAAATTCATGAGCTTTCTCTTAGATATTTTCTCCATGTGTAGTTTTATGTATTTGAGATAGCATCAAAAATGAACAATGAAGTGACAAGAGAAGAGACATTTGGAGATAGGACTAGAGAAAAAGAAAGAGATTTTGCTTTCTCCCAGAAAAAAAGCATCCTCTTACAATTCTACACTCTGGTCAAAGTCAACCCATCTCGGGGTAAACAACCCGATGTACAGTTAAGATTTGAGAGAAAGCATGTAGCCTGTACAAAAAGAAAGAGAAATAGAAAGTGGGTTAATATGAAGTAACTTTATATAAGAAATAAATATAAATGTGTATCTCTCTCCGCTTTCTCCTAAATCCAGAATGAAGGGAAGCTAATAGGAGACTTTCTTTTTAAAAGAAAGTCTTTACAGATAGAGAAAGCTCTTTTTTTGTTCATCTTCATCTACTACAACTAGAGAGACTATATTGGTTGATCCTTCTCAGTAGCTTGTCTCCTCTATTCACTTTCCCATCCATTTTAAAATGATGTGATTGACTACCTTTTTTTACAAAAGGACTCGACCCACTCTCATACTTATCTGTACTTTAGCTTTATTTTTTGTACTTTCTATTGGAGTAAGAAGGAGAAATTCCAACTTTTTTTTACCTTGTCCTTACAAGGCCAGGTAGACAATATTGCCGGAAAGGCCAAGAGTGCAAACACTAGCACGTATTTTTTTTGAGGGAGAGAAAACTAACTGAAAACTTGACAAGACTTGTTGAAAAAAAAAAGAAAAAAGAGAGCGACAGGGACTTTTGGGAAGTGTACTTTTTTCCATTTTTTTCTATTATTTTCTCCGCTTTCTCTCTCTACGTTCACAATTTCTATATATATATAGTTGTACTCATCCTCCAGTTACTTTTTTACGAAGGAGAAACGTTGCTGAAAAAAAAGAAGAGAAAACTCAGTCTGGTTTTCCATCTTCCTTAAAACCTTCACCAGACCAGCAGTTATTGTAGAGAAATGTGTTTGCTCAAGTTTATTTCTTCTGGTTCCGTGGCTTTTGGCCTCTCTTTTTATCGTGTCTGTCTCTATATGCTTTCTCCTATATTTTCTTCCTCCGTCTCCTTCTTGCTTTCTCTATTGGTTCATAGGATCTCTTAACATGTTTTGAAGAGGTAAAATGTGTTGATCTTTTTTTGTATTCTCACCACCTCCCCTCACTTCCTCTCATACTTTTTTTTCGGTGGAGAAAACAAAGAAACAAAGCAAGAATGTAAAAAAAAGAGCTTGCCTTGCTTTCTCTCCTTTTGAAAAAGAAGAATAAGGAAGCCGCCCTCCTCTAAAATCTCGGGAATGTTTTAGTCCCTTTTTTAGAGATTGCCATTTTCTAGAATTGAGCAAACATTGCAAAAAAAGTATTTTCTCTTTTTTTTAAGCTCTACTTTAGAGGTTTTTTTTGTTCATTTTATGTTGTAGAATTGGAGAGAGAAAGTGGATACACAATAAAATTAAAAGGATTAGAAATCTCTTTTATTTTCACTTTCACTCTATTGAAGAGTAATTATAAAAGTCTGGTTTGTACACACACACACAATCTTTCATCCAAAGTCTCAACTTTCTCTATAGAACAATTCTCATTGTTTTCACCCTCCTTTCTCTCTCTCTCAGTCAAGAGTCTATTGATTCATAGAAATCCCATGAATTCTCCTTTTTAACTCTTTTTTAAATTGTACAAAAAACCAGTTGACAGAAATTTCAAAGAGAAAGGGAGGGAAAATGTTTTTTTGTGGTTATTTTTTGAAAACAATTTACAAGACAAACGTTTCAAGTATGCACAAGAGAAAATTCTTGTGTTGACTACACGGAGTAGGGTTCTCAATCTCAATAGAATGGCCATAGAGTGAGGAATTTGAGTTGGCTACTTTAAAGAAATGGGCGTTTGTTCTCAAGACGTTCCCACATAACATTAGATGAAACAACTCTTCCCATATCAATATCAATGGCCCCCCTCCTCCTCCTTTCTCCAGGCAGAGAGAGAGAGAGAGAGAGAGTCTCCAGTCTGCATGTAGGGTTCTGGAGAAGAGTACATTGTTGCCTTATTATGGATGTTTGAGGGTGGTGTGTGTATGTCTCCATTAGGATGTAAGTACATGGACAACCATCGACTCGATTTCCCCCTCGTAACTTTTAAAGTCTCTTCCTGTCATGGCCCTCTGTGAGAGTAGAGGGAGAAAGCATCTTTGTCAGCCTTCAACTTGCCATTTCCATTGCCCCCGTAAACAACATAAAAGGAAAGAACCCTTTCAAAGGCTCTTTATAGAGTCAGCCTGTATGAAGCATCAAAATAATGCCATATGTACTTACATCCATACTCCCCACCCCACCCCTCCTTTCTCCTTTTTTTCGTGTATAAATTAGACCCTCTCCACACTTTCATAGACTTTTATTAGTCCCTATATTTTTTCATAGAAAGAATTTACTTACATAGAGAAAAAAATAGACGGGTTTTTTTGGGAAATGTACAAAATTTATGTTATAGAATGCATACATTCACTGTCCTTGTAAAAGTGAAAGTGGAGGCTGTGTCATTGTGTAGGCCTTGTTTTATTTTTGGCGGGTACTCATGCTCTACATTTATTTGGTACGAGGAGTAGGAGTAGGTGCCGGTTCTTGTTTTTGGGATTGAAAAAAAAAGAAATTTTTATTAGCCAAGAGTTTTTTTTAGTTCTAGAGAAAACGGACAATAAGGAGAAAATTAATTAGATTAGAGACTCAATTCATTCATGTATGTACATGCTGGTGCGGAAAGAGTCGGGGAGTTGAAAGAGCAGATGCCGGATGTAGCGCGCCATCATTCTTTTTTGGGGGGGAGAGCATTGTTTCTTTTTTTTGTCTTTTTAACCCCCAATAGAATTTGTAGTAATGTCTCCACATTTAAACTATGCGTAATGTTGAAATGGAGAGAGTTGAAAGAGGAGATTGTATTTTTATTGTGTAGAGAGAAAGGTAGAGAAGGGAAAGTGCATTACCCCAAGGAAGAAGAAATAGATTGGCTATTCTGCTTCGTCAAGTAAAAATCCTTCTCGACAACGACAAGGCCCAAAAAAGGGAGTCTCTTTTTATATCTTGTCTTTTTTTTCTTCTTTTTGTACATGTATAGTTTATATATATACTCTTAGTTTTTTTATGCTTGTTGAATTTTTTTTTTGGATGCTTCTTCTTTCTCTACTTTATTATTCCCTTCCTTCATCCTTTTTTTTGTCGCCGTCTTGTGCTTTCTCTTTTTTTGTGAGGGTTCTCTCTCTCTCTCTCTCTCTCTGTGTCTGGTTCTTTTTAAAACTTAATGGTAAGTTCAAGTGGGACGAAATGGGAATCAAGTTGAAAATGTTTAGCTGACGAAAATAAAATTAAGTGAAACGCTGAGACTGGCTTTCTTTTTAGTTACTATGAGGGGAGTAAAAAGAACTTTCACTTTTTCTGTCTTTAGGCTCAGCTTACATGCTAAGCTAGCAAAATTTTGGGTCAAGCTTGAATATGGTGAGAGTTGAGAGTTGGAAAATAGAAAAAAAGAATTATTGGTTACATTTCGTCGGTCTCTCTCTCTCACTTTCTCCAATTATTAATCAACTACGGTTGTCTTCCTTTTTGTCTCTAATTTTATCATAAATTTTTTAAACTTTTCACTTTGCCAAAAAAATTTACTACTTTCATTCCTTTCACCCAGTAAAAACAAAGAAAGTATAAAAAGAGAAGGTTTTTTTTGTGTGTGGGCTGTGAAAGTTGGAACGTGTAATAATAATTTAAATAAATTATTTCCAATCTCATGGTAGGAAAATTGAACAACAAGAAAAAAGAAAGTCAAGAGCTAATTAAAATTCCAAGAGGGTGGCTTATTTTGATTTAATTATGAGCTGTGATAGAAACTGTTTTTGTCAAATAAATAAAAGAGAAAGTGGGAGCTTTGTTTGGCCTTCAAAAAAGTATTTATGGATTAAGAAAGGAGAAAATTAATTAATTGAGGTAGATTTTCAAGATTAGAAAATCAGGAGAGTCAAGTTCATTTTCCATAGTCCCCAGTTTTCCCACTCACAAAAAAAGTAAAGAGAAAGTGGATGCAGTCGTTGGGTATAAAACCTGGTGACTCAGCATGAGTTCCTTCTTCAATTCTGTGTCTAGTGTTTACTAATTTAATTTAATAGAAAGAAATATGAAAAAAAAACTCACATCAACTTTCCTTCTTAATTTTCACAAATTTTTAATGCTCCCAACTGTATATACAGAATATAAGGAGAAAGTACAGTGTATAGTTAATATAACGTGTAGCTCATGCATTTGTAATAGTACAACATTAAATTTATCATACATTCCCTATTTCATCTTTATTTTAGCTCAAATTAATAAACTTCCTCTTTTCCAACTCTCTCTCTCTCTCCTCCAACAGTTGGCCAAACGGAGAAAAGTGATTTGCTCTAGTATTATTTATACACAGTTTTCACATACTTTCACCAGCACTTAAGATCCCCCCCACATATACATGACTTTCTCTATATGGAGTGTCAACACAGAAAGGGGAGGGGACTTTTTTTGCATAAAATATGCCCACCAATGGAGAGTGGAGGCCCTCCAGATGTGTGCTTATTTGTAGAAGAAAATCATTTAAATTCTTGGTAAATTGTCACAGTTATATTTAGTGCTTTCTCCTTCAATGCATGGTGATACTTGATCTCATAATCACGTGATTTATCTTTAATGAGAACGTGAGTTTGAACGTGTTCAGAAAATGGGATTAATTTTTGATAATTAGTAAAAAAAGAAAACTTTTTATCAAAACACCAGCTGTTGAATATATCACAACATGAAAAATTAGTGAAAGTTTTTTTTTGTTTACAAAAAAAAATATCAATATTAAATCTGTTAATTAATTCAATTTTTTTATATTTTATTTTTAATAGGATTAAAAAAAGGTAAAGAATTTTTAAAAATGGCCCCATGTAGGGATAATTGTTTAGTTGATAATGGCATTAAAAATTGAAAAATGGGGAAAGTCAAGAGGAATGGAGATAATTGGGTGTGAGAGTATGTAGATAAATGGGGAGAGAGGAAGTCATTGGGAAAAGTGGGGATAAAATGAAGGGGAAAATTTTACATGCTCACAACTGGAAAGTGTTGATAGTGATTTGGAACGGTAATTAATTAACACTTGCTATTACTCTACAGAGACTTTGTCTATACAAATGTAGTCATGTGTACTAAGGCACGAGAAATGCCGGGGGGAAACCTTTTCCTCTCTTAGTTGTAACGAGTATGTTCCACATAAGAGAGAGAGAGAGAGAGAGAGAAAGCATCATCTGGTTTTGAAATAGAGAAGCCTTGGCTTTCACAGTCAACATTGTAATTGAAGTTGAGTCTTAATTCACAGCGAGTTGTTGACATGATTTGTCGCTCCCCATACTTTCTCCCCCCTTCGTCCGTCTCTCAAAAAAAAGTTTTTCCAGATTTTCAAAATGAGTTCATCAAAGACTCCCCTTTGCCTTATTTGCCATAAAGTTGAAATTAATGCGGAGTCACTCTTGACAAAAACTGGAATATCTTGACTCTTTTCTGTCCCCTATAATTATAAGGACAGCCAAGCTTCAAGTATGTAGATGCCAGGACATGAAGAAAGGTTTGAATATAATGTGCTTTCTCTCCTTTTTCTTTTTTATATCATAATTCCTTCCCTCTGACTCTCAATTGGTAAATTTCTGGGAATCAATTTGATTTAAAATACGCCAAGTTGGAGAAAGCACAACGTTGTATAAATGATTTGTCATTTAATTTGACACTGAGCATCCAAAACTCTTTCTCCTTTCCACCCCGTTGATTATTGCAAGTGAAAGCAAGCATGGTATTGTAAAATTGTACAATATAAATTAATATTTGCTTATCCTTCCATAAATAAGATATAATATGTAAGAGTGAGTGTGTGTGTGTATTGGTGAAGGTTTTGTTAGTTTAAGAGAGAAATGTGAAATAATAATTATCAAGTTAGAATTAAGTCAAAAGTATTTATGTAGAAATTTGTTAAAGGATTTATTCAATTGAGTCCCCTCAACCCTTTCTCCTCGTCTACAAGTGTAGACCTCAACCCCAGTCCCAACTTTTTAAAGATAAGCAGACATAAAATCCAGAATATCCTCAACCTCACAAAATTTGTAGAGACAAGTCCCCTGGAAGTAGAAAGTAGAGGAGGTGAAGTGAAAGGTAGAGAAAGTATATTTGTGTCGGTTTTACTCTCTCTCTCTCTCTCTCTCTCTAGATTTTGGGGGGAGGTTGATTCTAGTAAAGTGTACACCATGCAGAGATGTCAGAATAAATGCCTACATTAACTTTAGAGACTCTGAACCTTACAAATGTTTGTCAAATAATGTGTTTTGCTTACAAAAATATTTACCTTTCTTCTTTATCGCATGGAGAAAGTTCTATGGCGGTGGGTAGGGGTGAAGGGGTTTATCTACATGTACATGCTACATGTAGCAGTATGGGAAGATGTTGGACTATACTTTAAATTGTGGACTTTCTCCTACATGTATTATGTATAGTTGATAGATCTCAAATTTCTCAGTGTCTACACTTTCACCACCAAAGAGAGAAAGTGCCTTCCCTCACGACTCTGTGCAATTTTTTTGACTTTACAAAATTTTATGATGTGTGTTATACGTGTTCTTTACTCTATATGGTCTCTATCATTATTACCCAATTTTTTTGACTTTGGTGGACTTGGGGAGGGATAAAATGGAGTAGTTTTTTTTTCTCTCTCTCTCTCTCTCTCTCTTTTCTAACTCACCACAAAAAATACCTTTGGTACAAGGATACAGATATAGACATGAAGAGAGAGAGAGGGAATATAAAAGGACATAAAGTTTGACGACAGACTCCATGGGTACTTGGAATCGTGAGGAAAAAGAAGGAGAAAAGTAATTGGCGGAACAAGGACTTTGACGGTGTCGTTGGATGACTAGAGAAAAAAAAAGTCTGGAAAAAAATAAGAGAGAAAGTCTACTATCTATTCGCTATTGGCATTATAGTGGGTTATTTCGAGAGCATCTGTCTGATGATTTACGTATCGATCGATTCATTTCGAAAGAAGCCATCCTTTTGTTTCAAACGAGATATTTTCATGGAATAAAATCCTCATTGTACACCACACACACACACACTCTCTCACATGTATCTCATACCCACAAGTGTCTACATATTTTCATATAAGAGAGAGAGATGAAGTGCGTGTGACTGAATGTGTGGGGGGTCCTATCTCTCCTATAGTTGTGCTCATAGATCACGAATTACCGTTTTCTCTCTCCAACTCTCCAAATTCTCCCACTTTACATAGATTTTCTATTGTATGTACCCACAAAACAGAGAGAGAGAGAGATAGAGTTCAAGTGGAACAAGAGCCAGAGAGTTTTTGGTTGTATGTTCAAGTAAATGAAAGAGTGCCAGCTGTATCAAGGATGTCTATAATATTATACAAGAGTATTATTATACATGTCTATAAAAGATAAACTCTATTATAAACTATATTATATTTATGTACATTATCACCCACACTACTACACTACACAAAATACATGGAGAAATGTGGGACGTGCATTTTGCATGAAATGGATGGATTCCCAACGTAATTTTACACAAACTTTACAACACGACTCTACTTTCACCCTTCTCTCTCTTTGTGTGTGTCTGTACTGTTACTGTAGAACAGATAGTTTAAGTGTGTGCATCACATTTTATCAACAAAATGGAGACTCGAGTAGAAATAGATGCAGAATATCAATATGTATTATCATGTAAAAAATACGTGGAGTGGGGGAGAGACTGTGATTGTAGGCGTCATTTGATACTTTTGAAGGGGGGATATGGAATTCTATTTGTTTGTCATTTTGAGGGGGAGAAAAGCTACAAGTCAACAAGAGAAAGCTGGAGATTTTTTTTTATTTTATACAATACAAAATTAGTATGCTTGTGTCTTTATCATGCCAACGCCAATGTATTGGCATGCCAATTTAAATTCTCCCTTTCATTTTTCATCCTTCGGTACACTTTGACTTTATCCAAAATAAATTTCCAGTCTTGTGTCTATAAATTATTAGTTTATAATAATCCCAAAAATTTTCTTTGTAGTTTTATGGTCTCTCTAACATTAATAAAAAAAAATGGAGCTCTCAAAACTTGAAAGAGGATTATTGAACAATATTAATTTTTTTTTTTTGATTTTTTTTTCTCTTTTATCCATGTCATGGAGATATTGTGTGAAAATGATATAGATTTTATGCCAATTTCACAACCATCAACTTTTGATAGATTATGTAGACAACATTTTTTTCCTAAGGGATTGTAATGGATAATCCTTTCAAAAATATGAGAGAGAACAAACTTATTGCCTTTTGGTGTGTCTAGACATGGAGGAGGAGGAAAAAAATTGTTTTGAAGGATGGAAATATTTGTTAAAAATAAAAATATTATTAATTTTCTTTGTTGAGGAATGTCACTCGTAATTTTATTATTGAAAAAGTGAAAGTTTAACTGTTGTAAACACACACACACATGTATATATATACATATGGGAAGATGTGGAGAAAGCAAAAAGCTCAGGTTTGTACATTTTTAGCAACAAAAAAAAATAGTTTGAAGAGGATTCTAGTGGGAGAAGCAGCTGGTGTGTGAATTCACACATGTTGGTTGACATAAAACAGACAAATGATGCATTTAATAGACCGTCTAATAAATCAATGTCATTGTAGTTGTTGTTGCGGAAGTGTAAAATATTTTTTTTATCCCTATATAAACACACTCAAAGTATACTTTTTCTGTCTCCCAACATCATCAATTAATCTAATAAAGTGAGAGACAGAAATGGATGGGAGCGCTCTTTAATTGAAATTAAATTTTGTAGTTATGTACTATTTTATAGTAGTGAAAAAAAATTAAATATAGTTTATAGTTATAAAATAGTGGTAGACATTTTGGTTGATTGGCAAAAGGGAAAGCTTTAGCTTAAGAATGATTTTGTAATCAAAGTCAGGTTAATAGCTAAAATAATATGGAGGAAATGTCACAAAAGTTGATGGAGAAAGGAGGAGAGAACGGATTTAATAATATAAATTCCATTGTGTGTGTAAAGGTAAAGAGAGGGGAGAAAGGGGGGGGGGAAGGATAATTTGGTCACAGCTGGATTTTTCAATCAAGTAAAGCAAGTCGTGGGTAAGTTAAAATAAAAGTTGGGTTGACTCTATTTGCCTTTGAAACTCCACTTAAAAATTGTATAAAGTAATGAACAAGACGACAATTCATTACTTAAGGAGCTTCCCTTTCTCTTTTTCTCTCTTTACGACTTTTCTTTCTCTTTCTCTTTGTCGGTGGTGTCCATGGCCATGTTGAAGAGAGAAGAAAGCGGGGGGGGGAGGAGATGGAATGACGTTCATTCATTGAAGTGCATTCTAAGCACGTCCGTTTTAACAGTGCCATTAAATTGCATGCTCCAATGCAAAAAAAGGCCCATCCATGGATGTAAAAGAGAAATCAAGTTTCCGTCTCTCATCTTCTTCTTCGCAAATCTCCATGTGACACCCGGGACCTAGAACCTAGAACCTCCACCAAGAGAAAGAGACGACTACGAGAAGAGCGTGAGCAATGTCGAATTTGACTACGAGTATTTTCTCTCTTTGAGAGAGAGGAGAGAAAAGAGGAGATGGATAAATGTAAGGATTTAGGTTGACGTTCCTCTCTTTTTTTTTAAAACGACGACTGTCAACTCAAAGCTATGATTTTATTTTACTTTTGACGCTCTGCTTATCTCAACCTCTTAAAAAAAGGTTGATGACGACCGACCGTTGCCAACACCACGAATGAGACGATTTTCTATTCAACCATTTTCTCATCTCATCTCCCCCTCCCATCACACAGAGCACAGACACCAGATCTGGATATCTTGTTCTTTTCCTCGTCAGCATTTTTAAGAGGGCAATTGCGTATTTTCTTGTTATCTAATAACTTTTTTAAGTTGTTGTCGACGACTATTCCCATGTCCACAGACGAGCTAGAGGGAAGGGCCTAAAAAGGTTGAAAAAATAGAGGGGAAATTACATTCACATCTCGTTCCACGTCTTCTATCCCTCACTCCAGTCTCTCTCTCTCTCTTTAACGTTGGGGGAAAGTAGCGAGTGGGACTGGAGTACAGGGCGAGCGTAATTCTTTTTCTTTTTTTCTTGCTTTCTCTCTCTCTCTCTATGGCTCTGTATCTAAATAGTGTACATGTACATATAAATCACATGGTATTATATTATGTATATAAATATTGTACCATGTCTCCTAGAATTATTTTGGTCTTTCAACATGAAAGTAGTTTTTCCCCTTCCTTTAAGTAGTTTCATATCGCTGGTGTAATACTGACTTAAAGTCTTGATACCTTGCAAGTGGATCGTAGGAGTAAGAGCTTTTAGCCCAAAATTGAACATCATTTTCTATTTGTTTAAACTCGACAAACTCCTATTTCTCTTCTCCATACTTTCTCTCCCTCTAATTCCTCCCTACCAAGAATCTTCTTCTTGAGACTTTCTCTCCCATGAAGAAAAAAGTTTGTAACTGTAAAACGTCGTTCTTTTTTTAAATGCAATGTTTGCTATAGTCTTTCTACAGTGTATATGTCTTTTTTGGACTTACGTCCATTGCACAATTTCTGAGAAATATTTCTTTTAGGGTAAAATTCCAAGATTTTGAAACTTTTTTTTTGAAGATAAACATAAAAAAATATTTTAACTATCTGTTAAAATTATAGTTGACAAGTTTTTATTGTAATTTAAACTTTACTTTTAGTCTATTTATTTACTTACTCATTTAAAAAATTACAAGAAAAAAATTTGATATAGAATTTTAATACGCAGAAAGTTTTGATATTTGAAGAAATTATTTTTTTCCACAGCAAGACACAAAAACTGACAGGGTGAATTGGAGATGGAGAGAAACGAATGGTGTAATTTTCTCCGACATGTACTGGGAAATAGTGCGTGAAAGAGACTAAAACTGAGAGAGAGAGAGATAGGAAATTTCATCGAAAAGATTTGAAAAAAGGGCTCAACTCTCAACATTTTCTTTTTAGAAAAATGTGCTTTACTAGCTTAATATATAAAAGAGAGACAAGAAGAGTTAATGTATAGCTGAGAAACATGAGAGACAGAAACACTTACTGAACATATTGAGCTTGATTCTATCCACTTGGTCAAATAGACAAAAAAAAAACTTGAGCTCCAAACTAAACTCTCTACCCAAGGAAACATGTCCATCTACACAATCTTATAGACTCCGGCCTGATTACAAACCAACATAGCCCCTCTACTAAAGGTTCTTTTTTATAGATACACACACTCCAAGAGAAAGCACAGAAAAAGATTGTAGCCGTAGGTAACGTCTTTAAAAAGCAAGGAGAAAGTAGGAGGTCGAGGACTGTCTTCAAGAATAAAATGTTGTCTCTGTGTACAAGCCTTGAAGAGAGAGAGAAAGTAAGAGTCACTACTATAAATTTCACCGAGAGAGACTTAAAGTGAAAGCTATATCGAATTGCTGGTAGGGGAGAGTACGAGCAAGCAGAGGAAGAGCAAGAGAGAAAGTAAAATTTTTTTTCTATCTTTTAAACTGAAATCAAGGAGTTTCAACTTTAGGCCGGGGAGAAAGGATGCTTACAAAGACATACGTTCCGTTTTGATAAGGAAAGGACCCCTCAAGATATTTAGCCAAGTCTCTTCTTCCACTATACTTACATATAACTATTTATGGGATTGGTGAAAACCTTTGGTGAAAGTACAGTACATATGTAATATACAGTCGTAATGTTTCTTCATATCTCTCTACAAGAGTATCTTGTTACACATGTGTCTTAGAAGGAGGAGGGGGGAGGGTACAGATGTACAGTTGAATCGAGAGAGCTTGATTTTTTCCAATTAAAGCTCTTTTCTTCCTCCTTATGTACACTGTAAGGTTACACAATGTACATGTACATGCCGTTTTCTCCATGTGATACTCCACATGAAGAATGGAATGGGAGCTGTTGGAGAGAGAAGGAAAAGGGGGAAGGGGGGTATTGTGTAATGTGTATGTTGTATTTGTCTAAGCTCTCATGTCTTAAGATTCTCAAGATGAGGAGAGAGAGGAATAAATAGAAAATCGGATTAGAAAAAAAAACTATGGGGTTTGGTAGACGGAAGGTGTAGGTTTTTATATATCAAAAAAAAAAGAAAAAAAAAGTGAGAGAGAAAGTTGTAGTTCTTACATGGCATGTATCTTAGTTTTCTCTCTCTCTCTTGGTCTCTGACTTGACTATGAGAACACATGATACATGGACTAACCTGTAAGCCATGAGTGTAATTTCTATTTGCTCACAAGAACACAAGAGAAAAAAACAACTTTCTTCACTAGTGGACAAGAGAGAGCACGAGAGAAAGAGGAGGAGGGGAGTTCGTTAAGCTATCCGATTTTCTCCTCGTTGGCTTTATATCTTGACTTTCTCTCTAGCTGGAGAGTGGAGACAAATTTTTTCTCATTACTTCATACACTCATAATATATAATTGTGGTCTCATCTACTTTCTCTCTCTTTCTAAATAAATAAAAAAAAGTCTTTCATTTTTTGACCCCTAATATGTACTGCATACTACGTGCATAGCTTTCTCAATAAGGTGAAAGCTAACAATAGTACATTTAAAAAAATATACCAATTTTTTACTCGTAGTCTTTTATTTCTCCCAACCCCCAGTCACCTCACATTCATTGACTTTCACTTGGGGAGAGTACCACATAATTTCATAGATCTGTGGGGTATATTTGACAACAGCTGGTGCTTTCTCTTTGGGATAATAGTGGAATCCTTTAGAGGTGGAGTTGACGTATTGAGTAACGTTGCATTGCAATTACAGAATAACATTAAGGTAATCATTCAGGTCATGGTTTATTCATTACTAATTCCTGAAACGGCCCACAAGTGTGCTCGGTAACATTTTCAATGTATTTTGGAGAACCATACGGACCGAGACCTTTTCCCGTACAAAATCCTCCACTCACACTCCATCTCCTACTAAAATGAGGTTCGATATTTAGAGTGGAGAAAGGCGAAGGGAAACAAGGTAATAAGCTGGTGTCGCTTTTGATTGGGATTGTAATGAGTCCGTAGAGAAATTATACGGACAATATTAGCACGTAGTGAAGCATACAATATTGGAGCGGAGGGTCTCACGAAAACAGACACCCGCTGGATGCTGGAGACTGGAGTCGAAGAAAGATATCCGGTTTTCTCCCTTGAATCTTGCAGGAAATGAACTAGCATGGATTTTGACTCTCCTCCTCGTTATGAGAAACGTTCATTTTGTAAAAGGAGGAGGAGGAGGAGGAGGAACCATAGGGAAATGTATGCAGATGAAGCAAAAACCTTATGGCATGGCTCAGCTTGTTTTCCAAAATTGTCTCCCCGTGTGTACCTCCATGAGAGGATGAGATTGACAAGCTGAAATCAGCATACGTTGTGACATGACAAAAAGAGACATGTGACACACAATCCCATCCCCCATTCTCTACTCTCTTCTATAGACAGAGAGACAGTGTCAACTAAAATGTCTAATATATGTATAGCACATTAAATATATGTATTATTCTACATAACAAATGTCAATTCAAAAGAGAAAACCAGAATGGCGAAATCTATTCCCCCTCATTCCACACATTTGAGAGAGAGAGAGACCACCCACCATATTTTTTTATGTATCAAATGATGGTGAAACCATATTATTATTATTTTGGAGAGACTATCTCTCTCGGTTAAGATAACACGGAAAAGCTAATTCAATGAATTCATGGTCGTTGAACAGTTCACAAAATAATTCGATTTTCAGTTCCGAGTCAGTCACTAAGTCAGTCGTGGGGGGCCCCCAATGCAATGAAATAAGGGAAAATTGTACGTACATGAAGGGAAAACTGTTTTGTGTGTGTGACTGAAGGGAGACGGTGAGAAAGGCGGGTAGTTTTCTCCCCAGTTTTTAAAGGTTGTAAGACTAGAAAAAGATAAAGTCAAAAAAAAAAGAACGAGACGATCTGGGAGAGTAGTTGAGTTCATATGAGGGAATTTGAGATTGCTCTCAAAATGCCTATGCATCCATTACTATTCCTTATGCGTCTCATTCTAATGGATTCAAGGCCCCATCATCTTATGCAATATAATACATACTTTCACGACTTTCCCTTTTCTCCAGCCTGCAGTCCCCCTCTTCTTTTTCCATTCCGATTGTACCTCTCTCTAGAACATGCCGCCGTGTGTTTATTATATGGAAATTGATATATTATTCTGCCTTGCACACTTGGACTACTTTCACCATGCCTCTGGGGCTCTCTCTCTCTTCCTTTTCTGTCTATACAATTTAATAGTCAGTAACTACTCTACTGTACTTTTACAGATAGAAAGCAAAGAGAGAGAGAGAGAGAGTGAAAAAGTTGCTGATTTTCGAAAGGCTTTTTTCTAGGTAAGGGAGCGGGGGGGGGGGGGAAATCTGACCCATTTCATATTTTCTGATTATATACAGTTGTAATTGCTCCAGAGTATTCTCCGGTACGTCTTTTTGAAGATAAATTGATTATCTATCGTTCGTATTTTGGTTTAATTTCGCTAACTACGATATTTAGTAAGTTAAACCAGTCAGAAAAAATCTTTGAAAAATCAGTCTCTGAGGTAAAAGTGACCCAGGGTCATTTTTACCCCTTTGGGTGAAAAATGACCCTTGGAAGTAGGGACGTAGTATTGAGCCTAGTTTAGAATGAACGCAGACTTCCTTGAGCGTCCTATATGCATCCAATGTATAGAGTGGGTCACTTTTACCTTCTTCGTGTGGGTCACTTTTACCCTTTTGGTGTTCCTATCTTTTAACGTTATTTTGGTCTTATCCAAGGCCCGTTTTGAACACACACTTTTTAGAACGGAAATTATTTTAATCCATTCAAGGTTTTTGACGCCAAATATAGATAACTCTAATCCTCGTTTTTTGGGCTTCAAAACATATGTACATTGTTTTAAGTTGTGGCATTTAGTTTGGAAAATAATCAGAGAAATATGCAGTGGGTCACATTTCCCTAGGGTCAGTTTTACCC